>VZTH01013960.1:1451931-1546516 GCA_013397815.1 Aleadryas rufinucha
CCCATTTTTTTATAAAATTATTAAAAAAAAAAAAAAAAAAAAAACCACAAAAATTTCATTTACATTTTTTAAAAAAAAAAAAAAGATAGCCGGTCTCATCCATATAGCTTATTTGACATTCCTCATATTTCATTCACAATGTCACTTTGCACAAAAGGATTTTCTTGTGGAAAAAAGAAGAGTAATTCAAAGCACTTCTAGAATAAAGAATACATTTTAAGTGAAATTTTCTGTGGTAATTATTTGCTGTTTCAGGAAATTCCATGAAACATTGGTTGCTCTCTACACCCAGTACTCTAATAGCATTATATTCCCATGCCTAATTCCATAATCACAAACGGACTTGCAGTAGGAGCAACAGAGGAACAGCAGTGACATTTCACACATATTCACAGAAGATGCACCAAGGCAAAGGAATTTCTCCCTACCATGACTGTGTAGTCTATCTGAGGAGCCATCTCCGCATTAGTCCCACCTTTTAAATGCAGCTCTGACGGGGAAGCAGCAAACAGCACACAGGGCATTGCTACCTGCATCAGTAGACACACACTCCTGAAAGCAATTACAAGATACTCAAATGTCACAATCCATAAAATTCCATAGAATCATTATATATCAAAGGCTAACGACTTTCCACAGCATTTACTTTTGTATTTTATTTTTTAAATTATCTATAAACTTATTAGTCTTAAAAAAAATACTAATTTAAAACATCATGTCCTTAGCAAGCCTAAATATGAAAGTTTTAATTTCACAATAATCGCATCTTTAATAGTTCTGTTTGAAATAAAAGTTTTAGGTATCTTACTTAGTGTACTGATGGGACCATGAAAACTGTGGGTGTAGGTAGCAGAAAAGGCTTAGGCAGCAGTAACATTTTAATACTTATTGAATAACAAAGTAATTCGAAAAGCTACAAAATTGCTTAGAAGCTGGTCAGCACAAGAGAGTTCAGGGGCACAGAGAACATGCTTTTAAATACAAGAGTCCTCTATCACCGAATCTCTCCACAATAAAAAAACTTCCAAAATAAGTTTTGCAAAAGTAAAAGTTTGTTTGGCAAAACAAAACAGTTATCTAATAGAAGTTTCGAACATAATTTTGAATTGTAAAACCAGAAATCACCACAGAACCGAAGATAAACATGGGTTTGTTTTCTTAAATAATTCCCAAATATTTGTGAACCATAGTGTGTCTCTTTTTCTCATGTGCTTAATTAGCAAGTCTGCTGCATTGTGCCTTACCCGAGCTCTTTCGTGTTAAGTAAAAGCATCAACTTAGTTATTTATACTACTGCAGCTCAGAAAAATATTTCTTAACTTAAAGAAAATTTTAACTTATACCTGCTTATGCTTCCAAACAACTATTCCAAACAACACTAGCCTTCCATAGCTCAACCCACTTACTCAGTTTTGCAACAGATTCCAAGAACAAAGGACCCAACACAGAATTATGGAAGAAATAGACAGAAAGGATCATGGATGAAATACGGTCCCAGTTCCAAAAGTATGACATACTGTGCCACTATGAGTGTAAGTAAAATGTCAAAATTTACCTTACTATATGGTGATTATTTCAGACCTCATGGATGTGAGATATTTATCTAACTTAATACATTTGGTCCAACATGTTACATACTAATATGAGAAAATAACACCTAAAGTTTTAAATACATTTTGCATAACATGAACCAAGTGTTCAGCTTTTCTATCAATCATACTTTTAAACTTTGCATGTACTTCATGCATATCCTGCCTATACTACAGGTGCTTTGGTCACATAAATTTGGCTCAGGCAGCACATATCCTGGGTCATTACCCAAGCATAAATGTTCTCTCCCCCGCCCCTAGTCTATTGTGATAATTTTAAAGTTATCAGAAGCTGTGTACAAAGACATACCCTGCTGTTTTTGTATCTGCTATGTGGGTTCCACCTTTGATCTTCCCAGGAGTGAAGGTTATTTCTGTTGAGCCAATTTCTCCACCATTCAGCTTCCCATCACACAGATCTCGAATGACCTCCAATCCAGACAGATGCTGAGGTCTTAGAGTGACAGTACAAAGTTACAAGTACCAGTAGACTACATGCTCATGCAAGTAGACTACATGCTCATGCTACAATTAAAAAAACCCCACTAACACCAACTAAGAAAAACTACAATTGCAAATTTCAATCAGACAATGATCAGAAATTCACCCTGGTTGCTATAGTACTTCTCCTGAGTTCACAGGAGCCAAAGGAGCAGCATTCAGGCCATTCTGGAATATGGGGGATTCTGGTATCTTTTCTACTAGAATGGGCCCAGACAGATAGATGAGATGCAGGAGCAGTCGCTTGTCCTAATGGGATGAATGCTTGGACAAAAATGCGGTGCCAGTGCATTCTGGCAATGCTGGCTGAGCCAGAACCGCTTGCAGTGCTACAAGAGAGTAAACAGGTTTGCTATGTACCTGCCTTGTTCTTGTTTCCATTTGTTAGGGTAATTTAAATAGGAAATACACCAATTCTTCTTAACAGTGGAAATACATTAACTATAGCAACACTAGGATATGCACTAACTGTTCTTAACACTGTACGCTCGGTAAGCCATGCTTTGCTCAGGCGTTACATGATTGTGTTCCGTGTTTCAAACCGTGTTCCGCTTAGCATCTTTGGAAGCATTTCCGAGGCGGCGGCCGGGCCGCGCCCTCACCTGCCCCGGCTGCAGCCCGAGGCGGGAGCCGCTGAGGGCATCAGCGGAGGAACACAGCCCGGTTCATTTCCCAGCGTTCCCCCTCATTTCTTGTGAGCCACAGACGGGTTTTTCTGGTTAAAAAGGCTCTTTTAAAGCAATGGAAACAGAAGCGTATCAGACGAGAAAAGTCGAGGCCTTGCGCGGCCGTGACCCGGCCCGGGAGGGCCCAACACACCGTAAGTGACCGGCTGAGCGCCCCGGGACCGGCTGGGGAGGGTCTCACCTGAGGCCGGGCTGGCTCCGCCCGGCCCGGATGCGGCGCACCCGCAGCGGCAGCCCCAGCAGGCAGCTCAGCGCCGTGGACACCCGCAGGATCTGCCCGCCCTGCACGGAGAAACGGCGCTCGTCAGGCCCTACGGCACTTCCCGCCCACCCGGCCAGCCCTTACCGCTGCTCGGGGCCAGGTAAGCCGCGGCCTGCTGGCGCTCACCCCCTCCATGATCCCGCCGTCTATCTCCACCCTGTCCCCGTCCATGGCTGGCGGTGAGCGCTGTCTCTCGCAGAGGCCGCGTCGGTGGGATCCCGGCGGGGCCCTAAACACGGCGAGCCCTCGGCGAAGCAGCCCCGGCTCCAAGAGTGCCTGACGACGGAGGCGAGCCCGGGATGCTCCGGTGCCGGTGCTGAGGGAGGGCGGCGGTGCCGGGCAGGCGCAGAGCGGAGGCGCCTCCCCGCCCGCCTGCCGCGTGTTGGCCGGGGCGGCTCCGCCGCGGGGAGGAGCAGCCGACGGGCCCTGGCGCTCAGGCAGCGGGCGGGGGCAGCTCTCCTGTCCCCGCGGTGCTGACTGCGTCCCGGCTTTCTGCAGGAAGCAATGCCTTTCCCCTCTCCTGAGGGCCGGAGCGGTGACAACCGCGGCACCTGGAAGGTCAGAGCCATGGGCACAGCGCAGCCGCCGGAGGAGAGCGGCCGGACTGCTGCCCTTCCCCGTTAAAAGCGAGTTTTCCTCAGAATCACAGAATGAATTAGGTTGTAAAAGATTCCTGAGCGAATACCACAATGTCAACCAGACCACGGCACTAAGTACCACGTCCAGTCTTTTCCTCAAACACCTCCAAGGTTGGTAACTCCATCACCTCCCTGGGCAGGCCATTCCAATGTCTAATCATCCTTTCTTTGAAGAGATTCTTCCTAATGTTCAACGCAAACCTCCCCTGGCGCGTCGTAAGACTACGTCCTGTCGCTTGCCACCTGGGAGAAGAGGTCGACCCCCACCTGGCTACAACCTCCTTTCAGGTAGAACTACAGACACGGGCGTATTGGTCTGGCAGGCGCGCTCTGGACTTTATTACACGTATATCGGGACTGGCCAGGCCCTTCACGCTGCCCTTCCCGCTACTGCGGCCAAGGGAACCACCCGGGTTCTGCACGCCCTGCACCGCCACCAGCAGCTTCGGTCCAGGAGCCCCCGCACAAGGGACGCTCTCCCGCTCCCTCTCATGGGCGTGTGTGGGCCCCGAACACCGCCCCGCCCGGCCCGCGGCCCTCACCCGCTCCTGGTTGGCTGTGCCGGCGCGGCCGCCGCCGGTTGGCTGTGCCGGGGGTGTGTGCGGGGCCGCTCTGCCCGGGGTAAGATGGCGGCCGTGACCGCGCTGAGGAGCAGCTGCCGAGCCGCGGGGCGCCTGGTAAGGGGAGCGGGAACCCCGCGGGCGGCGGCGCTCCCGGCCAGCCGGCGGGGAGGGATAACGCGCGGCATCCCCTAGTCCCGTTCCTGCCGTCCGGCCGGAAGACAGCGAGCACCGCGCCTCTGCAAACACGACGCGCTCGCGGACCTGCCGCCTCGGCAGTGCCCGGGGCGGGCAGCGCCTCAGCTCCCCTCCCCGCTGTGCGCTCCCCGTGCTCCGCGCAGCTGACCGAGTCCCCGGCAGTGCCCGGAACCGCCCGCCCCGCGCTGCGCAGGGACTCCCAGCACTGACACCCTCCGCCCCGCGCAGCCCCCGGAGTGCCCTGCCCTTGCCTATGCTCCCTGTGAAAGAAACGTGTGCCTTTCTGTAATAAGCCAGTGACATTTTCCTCTTCTGTTATTTCTAAGTCATCCCATTATTGCTTTGCCTGTACGTTGCTCTGCAATCACCGCTTCTCCGCCCACGCATCAACTCCCTTTGCATACCGCATCTGCACGGAGACGGTGTGGCTACACATACAAAAAAGGGAAACGGATTTCTTTGAGGAGCCTTGATACTTAAAATGTAGTTTGAGGTATCTTACCATAAGAAGTGAATCTACCTGGTTGCCTTTTATGATACTTACAATCTTATGAACATAGACTTAGTTCATGCTTTCTTCTGTCTTCTTGTATTATAGTTTTCTTGCTATTGTGAAGAGTGTTGGTTTCCTGTTATATCACCCCTATTTTATGGGATGTCGGAGAAAAAATAACTTGAAATTTAGCAATAAAATTAAGGATCAGTTCCAGTTTCTATTATTATTTTTCTCTTAATAATTAATATTGTAATTTTAAAGCATAACCATGAGGATTTTTAAATGCTACTTTTGTAATCTAGTTTTAAACTAGTAACTTATAAGCATTTAAATAATTTTACTAATTAAGAGCACTGAAAATAACACTTTCTTTTTAGTTTTATTTCTAACTGTCTACTCTTAAATCCAGAGGGAGATTCTGATAAGATGAGAATGCTCATCCTATCCATCTTATCTATGTGCATGCTTAACTATAGAATTGGCTGGTTTATAGTGTGTGTTTCCTGCATGCACATTTTGAATCGGAGCCAGGGGGCCTTTGTGTTAAGTGGTAGGGAAATGGTAGTTACCTGGACACTGGGACATGTGCCAGGTATTTAGGTAAGGGATGACATCAGACTAAAACATGTTACGAGGCATGTTGCTCTAGTGTATGGGTAACTATATACTTGGAAATATAGAATATGTGTGCAAAACAGATCCAATGGGAGGAAGTGTTCTTTAAAATGACTCAATGGGACAGAAGTCAACAGAGTTCAGCAGGGCAGTATCCTTTCATGCAAAGTCATTGCCTGTGAGCATGAACTGTTCAATTTGACTTGGAAATTTAGTGTTACTCCATCAGGTAATCAGTTCTCTTCAGGCTGCTTAAAAATATTTTGTTCTGAGGCCAGCATACATTTTCAGAATCAGTGGTAATTTAGAAAACCAGAGTTGGCTTGTTTTTAAGGAAACAACCAAAGCTGAACCTGAAGAGCAAGGCAGTTCTCCCCCAGAGTGCATTCAGCTCCACTGTTGGCTCAGGTCAAAGCACAGCTCTGTCAGCCAGGCTGGTGTGGCCTCAGTCCCAGCAAGGGACTGAGTGGCCCCTCAGTTCCTTT
This sequence comes from Aleadryas rufinucha, assembly GCA_013397815.1. NCBI lineage: Eukaryota > Metazoa > Chordata > Aves > Passeriformes > Aleadryas > Aleadryas rufinucha. The sequence goes on from VZTH01013960.1 coordinate 1,457,962, forward strand.
TTGCCAGAGTCACTCTGCACATCGAAGACTTGCACAGGGAAGATGTTACCTTGCTGTGGCATTATTGCCTTTAAATTGCTGTGTAGTGTAATAGTAGTGACATTAACAAGCTCAGTACCAGCAGTTATGTTTGGGGTTTATTGATAGATCTTTCCAGACATCAAAATATGTAGATGGGTATGCTATGGATATTAGAGCTAATTTTGTCTTTTATGTGCCATTTTTATTTCCTTATTTGGCATTACACCAGTATTGTGGTGATTAAATGCTGAAATTGTAAGCACAATCTCTTTGTTTAATGGATTTTAATTTTTTCCTTGTTAGTAAGGAACACTGTTCTGTGAAGGGATTGTGTACTGTGTTACTACTTTAACATACTGGCACACCAACTTCTTGATAGAGAATGTGCAAAACTGAAAACCAGAAAGATTCCGTTTTTAAAAAGGCAGTACTTTTGAATTATTCCTACAGATATAATATGAAACAGCATGGTAACTCTTCTGTAACAACACCAGTCTCTTTTTTTGGCAGTGACATTACTAATTCACTACCTGCATTGGTAACCAAAGGTTAAAAACACATGGAAATCATTGCGAAACTTCACATTTAGAAATAGTTCAGAGATTTGATGTGCTCCTTGTGATCATCTTCACAGGTAAATACTGAATGTTTTTCATTTAGGGTCATACAAAGAGAAAAAAAGGGGTTTTGCAAGTTTGTGACAAAGAGGTCTAGTTGAACAATTTTTTCAGTAACATTTTTGTGTAAACATGTACCCTTCAAGTGGGAAGAAACCCAGAATTAAAAATAGGAGAAAATAGGATTGTGAAGATGTATGTTATATACCAGTTTTGTAATTTAATGAGAACTTCAAATGTATTCCTAAAATGTGATTTTTCATAGCTTAAAATTGCCATGTTACCTGATTGTTGAGCATGGAAAGTTGGAGGACTAATGAAAAGATTTTCTGTTTGCTTGTTATAGGAGTTAGAAAAATACTCATTTTAAATCAGTAGGTATGATCTTAGTAGCAGGCAACTAAAAGGTAACTCGTATGAAATAACTTTGTTGTGTCCATTGTGATAGATTGTGTTGTATAAATGTTTGTTCCTTAAAGAAAGGTGATATTAAATATAACTTGCAGTGCTAGGTTAAATAATACAGAAAATGAGTACATTGTCAGTTCAGAATTGTATGCCCTGCTGAATAATGTATTTTTTAAAGAGTGAAATGTGATAGCAAATAGTTGAACAGTTTGGGATGTGGGGAGGGAAACAGGAAGTTTCATATGCTCTATAATTACTGAAAGGATTTTTTAAACAAGAAGTTAAAATGAACTTTCCCATGCAGGTGTGCTGTTTTCTGGCTCCTCTAAGAAGATAATTTCTAAATTTTACAGTTTTGAGCTACTTGAGGTACATTGTAGCACCTGAATTTTTTTTCATATCTCTAAATTAGTTAGAGATAGTATCTACAGAGAAATTGTTGTTTTTATAAATTTTACAGCACTCTTGAGACAACATAACACCAGAATCACATTAAATTTAATAAATTTTACTAGATAAGAACGTATCTGAACTAACTTGTGTTGAGATTAATAAAATACCTGTTTATGTCAATGCAAGCGCTAGCAGCTTTGCTTTTGATCACAATCATGACTGATCACATGATGCTTTAAAGCATAAAGTTTTGTCTGAAGAATCTTTCAGAAAATTCTGTAGACCCTTTTAAATTGATTTCTGGATAAATATAATTGTAACCATAAAAAGAAACCATCTCATGCCCAGTTCTTACAAAATATCATTGAAGCTGATTTGAGATGATGTTTACTTGAAGATGATTGCCTCTTATATAGGAACAAAAACATAAGGGCAACTGTCTGTGCCCTCTGATGTGAATTTCCTTTCTGATTAGTACTTTTGATCAACCTCTGATGGGAATAAGAAATGATGAGGAAAAATACACTGGTTTTCCCTGAAGTCTAGGGAAACCTTCCAGCATTCATCCTGGATAGGAATATTTCAGATGGCTGATGTAGTTGATAGTATGTGTGCTTTTTGTGTGCCCATCCTAATTAAGCTAATTCCTGAGAGAAACAGTAGCAGTGAATCACTCACCAAATCCTGTCATGATTTTTGTTAATTGGTTATGTCCCTGTGGCTTTGATCTCCACATGTGTTGTGTTAGTGAAAGAAGTTAAAGACCTGGCAAAGCTCTTGCGAATGTAGAGGTTGTTGTATATTCAAGAATGTATTCAGTGTAATTGTGTTTCCATAAGAACTTCTCTTATATAGACTAGAATGAAACTATTCCAGTATTACTGTTACATCAGGAATATTAAATGAGCTCTGCATCCTCGGTCCATTGTATTAACCCTTGAGACTTTTCTCCCCAGGTTTGCATTCACCGCGTTAGATCGTGCAGCAGCATTCGCTTTATAAAATCAAAACATGTGTGCGTGTTTGACAAATCTGCCCTCAAGTTTAGTCATCAACAGCGATTATTCAGAACATCTGCTGGTAATCCTTTTCATAATAAAATAATTTATTTTAATTTGCTATTTTATGAATGTTATGTTGGAGGTTTGCATATGGCTGGTATGTAGACTATTTCTGATGCACTCAGATTTTTCTGCCTGGTATCTTGTATTTAATATTAAACATGTTGTATTTTCTTGTACTCTGTTTCAAGTTTCATGTGGCCAAATTGTCCAGTTTAAGCTTTCTGACATTGGAGAAGGAATTACGGAGGTGACTGTAAAAGAATGGTAAGCTCTGCTTTCCTGGAAATCCACTAAGAAATCAGCAGGTAGTTTGGCAGCTTTAGTTGTATTATCAGTTCATTATCTGAGAATATTTTCTGGCTTACTAGTGAAGTTTTTCAGGTTTCATTTTCCACATTTTAAAACCTGGTACATACTGAGCTTTACATTTTGTTCGTTTGCAATCTGGTATATTTGTGAGTGGAAAAAGTGGAAGGAATAGGATGCACCTGTATAAAGGCTTTTCTTTCAGTGAGTAATGTTTTTTGAGTTCAGGAGGCCTGTCTTTCATTATATTTACTTAGACTGAGCTTTAGAAACAAATGACTAGTCTAGAGAATCCACATCACGTTATCCTATAACCCTTCTCTATTACTTTTAGTAAAAGATTTGAACTTTTAAATTGTTTGTAAAAAGCCGGTGATTAATGGATTGAACAAAATCAAAGTGTACAGTGAAGGAAGGCAGTGCTGAAAGGCCTTGTTCTTTGTACAAATACCTCTCTGCGTGGAAGACAGTGTTCCCCACTATCCATCTCTTTTCTGAAACTGACCGTATACTTCTGACAATTTGAAACTAAGAACTTCCTTGCATTCAGATTAAGCTGGACTCATTCTTATTTTTAGATGCTTTATAATCTGACAGGAAAAGTCTGCTTTACTAAAGTAAATGTAATATGTCTATAATGATATTCATAATCATTGTGTCATTTCACCCAGCAAAGGGTTCTGCAGCAGTCAGGCAAAATTCATGTAGGGAACATATCCAGTGTGTAGAATTTGTCTTCTCATCTGGAATGAGTTTCCATGTTGTGGGCATGTATATTACTGAACTTAGCAAAGGAATACACAGAACAGGTTTTTACACAGACTGTGTTTCACAGTAGCCTGTATGTTGCCTCCTAGGTACATAAAGGAAGGTGACAGTGTGTCTCAGTTTGACAGCATCTGTGAAGTACAGAGCGATAAAGCCTCTGTTACTATCACCAGTCGTTACGATGGTGTCATTAGGAAACTCCATTACAGCATAGATGACATTGCTTTTGTGGGAAAACCACTAGTGGACATTGAAATTGATGCTTCAAAAGGTATTGTAAGCCATTTTTTTTTCTTGCATATTTTATGTTTGTTGACATAGAACAATCAGTGACAGAGAAGCTTAATTTTTCCTCCTGAAAATCTTTACAAAGGGGTTTTTTTCCCTTTGTAAAGTCAAGAAATTTGAGTAGAAAAAGTTGTGATATTTTATTAGAGTTTAAAATTGCCTAGACATTTCCTATTGAATATTTAGCTTAAGCAGCAGCCTTTAGCAAGCTGTGTTCCCATCCACATTAACTCGAAGTAAATCGTAAAAACTTCAGCTCTTCAGCTTCAGAATCACAGAATGGTTGAGGTTGGAATTTAACAAATGCTGTAATGTAGTAAAGTTAATTTTTTTCTTTTTGTTTGCAGGTGTTGCCCCAGAAGAAGATGTTGTTGAAACACCTCCTATGTCTCATGAAGAGCACACTCACCAAGAGATAAAAGGTCACAAAACATTAGCAACCCCCGCAGTTCGTCGCCTGGCCATGGAGAACAATGTAGGTTTGCTGAATAAGGTCCTGCTGCATTTTACCCAGCTTTTACATGGCAGTTTGACTGAACAGAAGAACACTGATCTAGAGGAAACACTTGTTTTCAAATACATTTTAAATGTGTGAAAACTGTTGTAAAAATGGAGAGGATGGTACTTTCTGATGATGATGGCAGATGGAAAAAGAATTACTGAGCTTAAAACACAGCTAGGAGGCTTTAGGCTGGAGATTGAGAAAACCTTTCCAGAATAAAAATAAGAAACTGTCAGAGGAGATTCCTGAGAATTTCTACAGCAAAAGAAGGAGGGAAAAATAAAAAAAAATACCTTGTTTTGTTTTTGAGATTTGTATTAGAGCAGAGGATATACTAGGTGATGTTTTACATGCCTTTCTAATGCCTTTTTTTCCCTATGAATATTCCATTGGTTTTGAAAGCTTATGATGCATTTTTAGGAGAGAATTAATTCAAATGAATATTTCACTATTGATCCCGTGAGGTAATTAAGAGGTTAATAGTATTCTTAGTTCCTCTTTGAAGTATGCAAACACAGTGGGACTAGTGGGATTTTTGGATTATTTGAACAATGTTGAATACCTAATAAAATACAGAAAAGGAAAGAAAACTGCAAATATGTTGGATTGGAAATGGGAGAAATTTTAAACTTAGCTCACAATACAAGATATTTTTATAGTACTGTAAAACTAAAGTGTCACAGCTTATTATGTACTTTTCAGATTAAATTGAGTGAAGTTGTTGGGACAGGGAAAGATAACAGAATCCTTAAAGAAGATATACTCAACTACTTGGCCAAACAAACAGGAGCTATTTTGCCTCCATCACCGAAGGCTGAAATTGTCCCACCTCTGCAGAAGACGGAGACTGTGCCAGCTGCTCCGAAGGACAAAGCATGGAAAATCCCTGTACCTGTTTCCAGACCCATTGCATTTTCAGGAAAAGATAAAACTGAACCTGTAACAGGTAAATCATGAAATACAAAGTCTTGAGACATGGTCACTGTAGGCTACCAGTAAATGTTGGTCTGTGAAAAGCTGATTCCTTTTGATGGAATTGATGGAAGTGAGCGTTTAGGAAAACGTTCTCTGTAAGAAGCATCTCCGCTGAAATTATTTTATGAAATATTTGTTCATGTTTTGTTTGGATGGAGTTGGGCTGCAAACTGCACTTGCTCATTCTTCAAATGTATGCTGAAACAGGTAGGAATTCTGAAACATGGATTTGTCACGGTAGGGATCATTATGCAATTAGTGGCAAAATGCGGCAAACTTAAGGGTTTATCAGTGCTTAATAATAGCATACTGCATTATTATGTGAATAGCATTCACACTTGTTCAGGAGCACAGTGCCACAAAAGACACTAAGGTAACAAAAAATCACATTGAAAGGGGAAGATTAAAGTTTTTTACTTGCCTTTCAAGGAGTGTTTATTTGGAGAGGCTGGAAAGAGTAATGCAGATTATCATATTACGATTTCAAATTCATGCATATATAGGAGAGAGATGCAGTAATATAGTCTGAAGTGTTGCAGTCATCAAAATTGAGTTCTGTGAACTGAATAACTCCATAAGTGCTCTTTACCCTGTTCTTTTTTGGTTATGGTTTGGCTTTGGTTTGGTTTTTGTAATCTGTGTAATTTGTTTAGTGGAAACAGATGAAATTTCACCATAACTTCACAGAAGCTCCTTTTGTTGGTTTAAGGAGACAATGAATATTTTCCAGGTTTTCAGAAGGCCATGGTAAAGACTATGAGTGCAGCCCTGAAGATCCCCCACTTTGGTTATTGTGATGAGATTGATTTGACTCAACTTGTTCAGCTGCGAGAAGAGCTGAAACCTCTAGCTGAACTCCGTGGAGTTAAGCTTTCCTTTATGCCTTTCTTCATAAAGGTGAGGCATGCAGCAGAGCCCTGTAGGGAGTACTTACACAGGTTTTGCCAAAATCTGTTCAATGATTGTTGTAAGTTTGGAGCACCTCTCTATCATCTGAGTTATGGCAGATCACAAGAAAACTAAACTTGTTTTTTGTTTATTGAGCCACTTATCAATTTACAGTTGGAATTGCAGCTAGGGTTATGCAATATCATTGAAGTTTTTTTAAATATTAATGGGAAAGGCTAGAGTGCCTTCAGCATCATTTAATGTGGAGGTAAGCATCGCTAGGTGTTTGCATCGCACAAACCACATTTTTGAAATTGTCAGTATTTTTTGAATATTTAAAATGAACCTCATATGAAATGCATTGTTGTGGTTATTATTATTATTATAACCTTTGTGTTGCTAATGAATGCCCTAGGTCACTCACTGTTGTCCCTTCTATTGTTCAGAAGAGCAGGCAGTTGTACTCATTTGGTTGCTGTGGTTCCATTTCCATCTATTGGCCTCACTGAAAGCTGATGCAGTGAATGCACAGCTTAGTCTGAAACTTCTGGTGATGCTATTGCACTCAGAGTGCTACCTAAACACTCATTCCATATTGTTATTAATCTAAATTTTCTCCTACCATTACTTCTTTCCCATGGAGCTCTCTGGTTATAAAATATAAAACTCTGTTTTGTTTCCTTTTGTTGTGTTTAACCAGGCAGCCTCTCTGGGATTGTTGCAGTATCCCATTCTTAATGCTTCTTTGGATGAGAACTGTCAAAATGTCACATATAAGGTTTGTAAACTATGGATAAACGTTGTGAGCAGAAAGTGTAAAGTAATGTCTAACAGGGGCTTTTTAGAATGCCTGAGCTAATTAGAAGAACCAAAATTATGGTGTTGTGCAGGAAAATAATTTGTGTGTTCAGATTTTGAGATCTAGATTTGATTTATTATTGGTCTTATTTCCGTAGTTTGTTAGATAAGAGTCATTTTGTTATTCAGACTTGCCTCAAAAATGCATATTGATATACTGATTTCCTGTTTTTCACCTGAATATAGGCCAAGCTTTTAAAATGAGAACATTTCAAATCTAATACAACAATTTTTAAGTAATGGCACAGTGGTTCTACTGTTCCAACACTCAACCCTTATATATTAAAGTACAGTCTTGATAAAAGTAGTATAATTTTCATACAAGCTGCTGGATTGATACTTCTGGGCAGCAGATATCTATTTTCTTAACTGATGTGTACTTGCTCCTTGCAATACAAACTCTTTGTGCTGTTTCATAAATATCTCTCAGAATCCTTATATTCCTTCCAACTAATGAAAAGTAACTCAGTTTCTTTTTTTTTTTTTTTTTTTTTTTNTTTTTTTTTGTAATTTTAGTGTTCTCTTTAAAATCCGCTTTGTATGTTTTGTTACACATATGATCATCTTAAAGTGCAATATTTTCAGTGTGAAATTGATTCCAGGACTTTGTATTCTCTGAAGGTGAAATTGTCAGCATCAATTTACAGTTTGCAGATGTGAGGCTAATGTTAAAAAATTACATCCTTTTCTCTCCTCAAAGTTGTATGCAAGAGTTGCTTACTAAATACAGCACTTTCAGGTTAAAAAGATAAATAAGGAAAATGTCCTTTAAGTGTCTTTCAATGTAAGATACATTTTATGTTGACAGTTTATATTAATGTCTGATTACTGACACTTGTTGCAGGCTTCACACAACATTGGAGTTGCAATGGACACAGAGCAAGGTTTAATTGTCCCGAACGTGAAAAATGTTCAAGTCTGCAGTGTGTTTGACATTGCAGTGGAGTTAAATCGCCTACAGTCCTTGGGCTCTGCAGGCCAGCTGGGAACAAGTGACCTCACTGGGGGAACATTCACCCTTTCAAATATTGGCACAGTAAGTACAGGAAAAATGAGAGCTGCATCTGAAATCTGCTGCTGAAATGCAAGCTTGACTGAAGTTTAATATGCAAAGAACAAAACCTGTAGCAATTAATTAAAATTAAATCTGCTTAAAAAAAAAATTGTTAAATAATATCCCCACCTTTTTCTTTTCTAGATTGGTGGCACTTATGCCAAACCAGTGATACTACCTCCTGAAGTAGCCATTGGAGCACTTGGAAAGATACAGGTATATTAACTTTATCTCAGTGATGTGAATGTTAGCTAAGGTCATGAAAATGGAACATGGAGTCTCCCTTTGTTGCAGAGAAACTGCATTGCTCGTGATTGAGAAGTTTGTGGTGTTTTTAGATGACTAGGCAGACACCAAATGTTTAAGTAGAAGTCTCTTGCTCCAAAGGTTCATGTTTATTTTCTAGAATCCTGTTTTATTTCACTCACATCTATGTTTAGCCTTCTAGTTACTAAGAAACAATGTAAATATAGTTTTAGAAGTTTTGCAGCATGGCAATAGCAATTTTGCTATCAAGGAAAAAGCTTAAATATTCTGAAAATGAAGTTTAATTTCATGAGCCAGATAGCTGAATCTATACAGAATTTTGAGTGTGAAGGTAGTTTTATATTTTCAGAATTTCAGGCTTTAATTCTTTAATATAGACATTTGAGCTCAATGCTGGAAATGAAATTAGTATTAACTGGTATTACTTTTTCTATGTGCTTCCTCTCAGCATTTTTTTAGAGATGCTTTAAGGAAACTGCCACTTTGAGAAATGACAGTGTAATAAAGTATTCAGGAAGAAACTTTTGATTCTGGAAAGGCTGTTACTATTTCAATATTTCCATTATGGTGGAAACAGGCTATGACTGTTTATTATCCAGGCTTGCAATATATTCTAATCCACAGCACAAACAGTAACGGAAAGGTCTTGGGTTTTAGCATGGTGCTACTGCTGTCTGTCTAATTCAGCAAAATGTTTAAATTTAGATCAAGAAATTCCCAAGAACAAAAAAATACAGATTTGCTAATGAAAGTATTTAATATTTCTGGTTTTGTCCTTCCTTGGATTTTTAGGTTCTTCCTCGGTTTAATGGCAAAGGTGAAGTATTTAAAGCACAAATAATGAATGTGAGTTGGTCAGCTGATCATCGTGTCATTGATGGAGCTACAATGGCCCGGTTTTCTAACTTGTGGAAATCTTACTTGGAGAACCCTGCTTCGATGCTGCTGGACCTCAAATGAAGGAAATCATGGCTAGAATATGCCTTTAAACTCTGTGGATTAGACTGAATAATTATAAAAGCTGTCTTTGCTAACATGTGCCCTTTGCTACGTGCATTATATAATAATGTTATGTGGTTAAAAGTTCTCAATGGCTGATATCAGTCTCAATTAGTTGTTACTTCTTTTCATTACTATTGCTGTAATTTCTTCTACAGCAGACTGTCAAAATGAATAGGTCACAACTTCTGAATATGGTGATGGAATGTCTTTATTTTGCCTTTTATAATAAGAATGATTGTCAGGCTGATGTGACTGAGTGCCACTGCTCTACACCTGCAGTATTTATAATCTGAAGGGGAATTTTGGAGGGGAATATGCATAGTTCTTCCATTTTGGACCCGTAAATTTATTTTAACTAATATCTGAATTCCCAGAAGGGATTATGCAAAAATCATATACAAATAAAATGCCTTTAATGCTTCTGCTGTAAGATGTCCAGAGAGCTTTTTGTTGTTTAACTGAGTAAACCTCTTAAGTCTTTCACTAGTACACTTTTTCCTGGCAAGTACTTGCACAGATACTCTTTATCAAACTATAAATGAAGAGGCCATATTTATTCAAATGCTTACTGACAACACTGATTGATAACTATCAAGGCCTTAATACTCTCTAGAATATCCTGGTTTTTTAAAGGCTGAAAGTAGTTTCAGTCCTTAATGCTTTCCAGTTATTTTTATTTCTTACAGAAAGCATCTGTCTGTTAAAACCAAATGAGAAAGAAAGGGAAAACAAAATTAAAAAAGCAGGATCTTGTTTTCTTATTTTGTCATTAGGTAAGCCTGACAGTAAGCTGATCATGATCTAAAAGCTTGCATTATGTTGTTGATATTCAGATACTGGAATTTGACAGATTAATCAGATTCAACAAAGAATGGACATTAAAAATACTGTGTGAGATAAGGCCTTCTTAAACTCACACAAGGCACATAATGAATAGGTTCAAGTTAATGCCTTTGGAGCAGAAAACTTACGTGGCTTTAAGGTAAACTAAACAGATCATGAGGATTGCACTGGTGATTTAATGGGAGCTATGAAGAAAACTGTTGGATATAAAGACCTTCTAGACACATAAGTTTTAAACAGACACAAGAAAAGACAGTTACATAGCCTTAAAAATGAATTTGTAATGCACAAAATGGACATTTTCTCCTTTTTTTTAGTTATATCAAAACCAGGAGCATTCTCCAAAATAGTAGACCAAAGTTGTCTATTGCATTTAGCTGTGAAGATGTGAGACAGGCTACCAGAGGTAGAATCCCTGCTATCCATGATGCTGAGACTGAATAAGAGGAAAGCTGGTAATGTAGGAGGGGGAGTGTGGAGCATCTGTGTAAGGTGCTATTAATATTTCTATTGTGGTATAAGGGTCTTTTATATAAAGGTCATTTCTTGCAAAGTTTGACTAATATATTGTCCTTATCACCTATTTCATTTTTATCAGATTTATTTATTCCTAATAAAAAATATAAAGCCACAAAGAATTGTAGTGATATTGTTTTTATTTGTGAATTTTATGCAGGCAATCCTGTACTGGTGACTCGAACTCTTTTTTCTTGCTTTAAAGAACATACTGTACTTAAGGCTACCGAAAGAACACAGCCTAATATCTACTTTCCTACAAGTGTATTGTTGTGGTAAGGTCTTAGGATAAAGGCTTAGTATATTTTTTAATCTGATGACCATTGAGAAATAAATTGAGGAAATACAAGTGTATGAAAGAAAGAAATAAAATTAATTTGAGATATTTAAGACAGAATAATTTTACTTACACAAGGAGAGGATTGAAAGCTGAAGTACTTGGTGTCTTTTTAAGTAGGTATTGGTGTTCATGTATTTAGTTGGTTGTGGACTGGAGAGGGTTGGGGATTTTTTTGTTATAAAGTTCTGTGTGGTAGTGTTATAACCAAATCAATGTTACTTTTAAAATTTCATCTTCACATTTTATACTCCAGTGCAATTGGTTAGAACTATCCAGTTTTATGGCTTCTGCCTCAAATAGTGACCTGTGATTATTGTTGTCTCTCTCTTTCCATTTGATTGAAGAAAAAGATTCTGACAGACTTGTTCTCCTTTTCTCTTCTCCAAGGGCTATTTGAAGAAATAGAATGTTATATATGTTTCATGATTGGAAGCATGAAAAGGGGTGAGTAATAACCCCTCTGCACATCCTGGTAAAGATTATTTTTCTGTCTGGACTTTGATGATTTGCACTAAAATTCTTCAGCAAGAGAATTCTTCAGCATGGGCAGAAGTAATGAGTAAAATACTTAGTGATGTAATACTTTTTCTAGTCTATTTAGTCAATGTTGTTGTTTAATAGCACTTTGAAGCTCAGTTACCTTGCAGAAAAACATTACTAAAGAAAGCAGTTGTTTTTAATTCAGTACTAGCCTTTTTTGGTTTTAATTGTAATTTTAAATTCAAAACAAACTCATTGTGTAGCATAACAAGTACTTCTTTGTTCTACTTGTTCACAATGCTTTAACTTCTGTTAAAGAGAGTCCAGTTTAGGGGAGCCCAGTCACGCTCTGCAAACTGGGAAGACTTTAACAGTGGTAAATGCTTGGGGAGATTGCAAAAGTGCCTCATGTGATGCCTTCTATTCTCAGCATGGGTTAAAATTAGATCTAGACTGACACTGCATTGGAGTCTGAGTGAGGGTTTTAAATGGCTTTGCTAATACAGACAAGATTCATAATTTATCTCTACTCTTGTCCAGAAAGCAATGAGTCACAGAAAATCCTTGAAAACACCAAATAATTGAGGTAAGTTGTTGTTAAACTCTTTCTGATGCTCAGAGGTGAAGTTGTTGGGAGATCTGATTACGTGGGAGTGAATTTACAGCCACGCTTGGGAATTCACTTCTGAATTGTTGGCTGTGATGGCATGATTATTATGGGTTTTATTTTCTTGACAAATAATAAGATCTAAGAACAAGAACTTTCCGATGGTAATCATGTTATATCATGGAATCCTCCTGAAAATAGTCATATACTTAGGCCCTTTGATATTTCATGGTTCTAAGGCAGTACTTGTTGAATAATACACTTCCCACAGCAAAAGAGAGTTGCCCGGAGTAAGCTTTATGAGAAATAAGTATTGGTTTGACTGTACAGTATGATACTGGGTTTAGTAGTACAACTATTAACAAATGTCTCTTTTTCTGCACAATTTATATAAAAAGATTTCTAGTTTTCTACCTAAAAAGGCTTATAGTTCAAAAAATGTCTCTAAACAACAAGAAATGATCAATTAGTTAATCACTTGATCTCAGTAGAAATTTAATCTTGAAAAAATCATGCAATTTGAATTGTAACCACTAACTGGAGCAAAAACCCTCATGCATGCATGGCATTACTGTTGCACATTGGGATGGGGATGGGGATTGGGGAAGGGTAGTTACTCTGATGACCACTGAAAGAGAAGCTAATCCTTCAAATTAGTAAATGTGATCACATTTATGTGGGGGAGGGAAAGAGGATACAGTCCTCTCTTAACAGGGAAAAATCCAATCCCTCTGTAGGAACCCAAAGGCCAGACTGCACTGTGCCACACTGGGGTTACCATTTGTGTCACTTGTCAAATCCTGCCATTTTTCCTTAGCAAACAGAGAACAGATAAGAATAATAAATATTAGTGTATTAGACCAGATTCTTCTTTCTTCAAGCTTTATAATTTGACTTATATGCTGTCTTTGCAACAGGAGGCAGTCCTGACATTTTACATTTTATTTGCCTACACATTTTAACTTGATTTCAGTATAATCAGACTTTACAAATAAGTATGTTAGCAAAAGACATAGTAAACGTAAAATAGGATGACTGACAGTTTGAACACAAAAATGGTCACTAAGTAATAGTGGCTTCTCCAGGCCACTATTATTATATCAAATATCTCCAGGCCAGAAATTATAACAGAAAAAATATGAAAAAAATGGTTGGTTCTAAAAGACAGACCTGCAGCAATTATTGTAGGGAAATATGTGTGTGGAAAGACATGAAATTCCTCTTTTTGTTAACTACCTGCTTGTTTGGAAGAAAGTTATCCTTACATTTTTAGTTGGAAGCATATATAAGGTATTTTTCTTACTTGCCCCTACAAGTATTAGTAAAAAGTTAGAAAGGGAACGTTCAGATCATCAGTGTTCAGAGTATACTGCTGCTGCATGAAGTTTAGCCCTGCAAGCTTATCTGAGTATCAGTATCCTGGCTCCAGTAATGGCAGTAAGAATAATTTTTAGAAGGATGCACTGATTAGGATGAGTATCCTATTTTGCTGCTCTTCAGGACAATATGTATTAATTATCTCACTAAAGGATAGATAACTTCAAAAGTCTAGGCTGAATTTAATTTTAGATGTGAATTCTGACACTCACTAGGGCTACACAGACATTCAAAGAGAAATCAGAAAATTTTAAAAGCCTTTTCCTAAAGGTAATGGGTTACTAACTATAAAATACATTGCTATGAGTTAAGCTATGAAGAAAATGAATGCAAATAAAGTATACTAATTAATTTCCAGGAACAGTTCAGTTCTTGTGAAGTACAAAACTCCTGTAGCACAAGTATTTATATCGGGTAGGTGCCAGAATGCAGCCATCAGAATTTAACTGCCTTACATTGCAGGTAACAGCTTAATTTCTTCCTGGGATGGGAATGAATATTCAAATCTGCATTTAATAATTATTAAGGTCAATACATAGCCTACCATTGGAAGGAAATGAAAGAAGCAGTTGTTCACTGAATAAGAATGCAGAGACTGCAAAAATACCATTTCTTATTATAATAAAATTTATCTAGGTGCAATTATCTATTTTTATAAAGAGAAAGCAGTCAATCAAATCCTGTCAGTTCTTTACATTAACTAATTTAAAACCATAATGAAGTGGGTATTGCAGAATTTTGGTTTTCACATCACTCTCCCCATCTGGTAACTGATACGTGAAGTGGTGCATTGAGCCTGAAATTCAGTGATTCCTGTGACCGAATCTGAACATGTAAAGGATCATGGCTGAAACTGCAGTTTGCCTGGGAACATTCACTGCTGTGAAGACACTCTGGGAAGTGAGAATACACAAGATAAATGAAGAATTACAGAAAGAAAAGGAATTCAGGCAGAGGTCTGCAGGAAGGTAGGTAAATTGGAGATCTTTAAGTATGTGAAAATCTAGACCACATGTTACATTCCAGAAGACTGTAATTGGTTTCTTCAAACTCATCCAGACTCTGATTCTTTAGTTGTTACTCCAGCAGGATTCCCAGTGATTAGAATTTATCTATTGTCTGTGATACAAATATTAGTGTATAGACTAAATCCTCTGAACTCAGATACTAAAATCCTCTGCTGTGTAGATATTCTAAGCAGTGAACATTTGTTATGCTTTCTTCTCCACTGAGGTATTAACAGAGTCGCTTGATCTTCTGTCTGGCCAGCAATTTTATGAAATTTGAAGAAATTTAGCATTCTATTTTTGGAACTCCTAATTTATCAGGTGTGTCTTAAATGGAACAACAGATTCAAAAGTTACTGATGGAGAATACAAGCAGAAAGAAAGAGAATTACCTTGTTGTAATAATTCTTGTTTAGGTCCCCTTTGGAAATCAAGCTGGAAGAAGCTGATTGACCTTATTTTGTTGCACTTACATGTGGTGGAATGGAAGGCTTTCATTTTAGGACACCACTTCAAAATGTGCTCTGGAACTTAATTCCACATGACTTTATATTCTGTGGCCCTGCTGCAACATGTTGAAAATGCATTATGTCCTCCTTCTGAATGTAACTTTGAAGAACTGTAAAATAGAATTCCTATAAATTACCGTAGATGAACATTAAGTGCTTGTCTTCTCTCCAACTGATAGTATATTAACATCCAGATATAATTACTGTTATTTGACAATAAGGCAATTGTCTCTTTTTTCCCCAGAAAATAGGATAGTAATTATTGACTGTATTCATTGTGGCACCACTGGTAGATCTTCTTTCCCTTGTAGGCTGCTGCTTGTCTGGGAGGAGAGAGCTGCTTTAGCAAAGCTCAAAGAAAAAGTTATTAATGAAGGTGGAAGAGCAATTTTAAGGATAGAGGAAGAAGAATGGAAGGTAGAGTTCATAGGAATGAATGCTGCTTGGGTTGAATGACTGATGCATTAGAAAACTACTATTTACAACTTTACACTTACAGTGGTGTTATTTTTGTTCTATTAACTACTCACTGTGCTTTGCTAACAGTGAATTGGGACACACTGTTGTGAGTGTAAAAGCAAGCTGGGTGTTTTTTAGTCCTGAATATTAAGCATTACTCTGCAAAAACAAAGCCCAAAAGTCTTTTCTGTGTTAGAAATTATTTACACTGCAAATTATGATTTTCATTATGTAAATTCTCATTTAACATTCACACGCCAGAAGTACTGAAATGTATCAAGGTGAAAACCCTCTGTATTTGGGTGCATGAAAATATTTCTTATTGTTTGTTTTCTCTTTCTAAGAGTGAAAATGAGCCACTAGATTCCCAGAACACTATTATTGCTGTTTCTCATGCACAGGGGTAATGTGCTGTTAATGCTGCCAGAGTGAAGTCCAGCAGTGCTCTGAGCCATGCAGAAATGCACAGACCAGCTCCTAGAGAGTGATGAGAATTAGTTTGTGTTGAGGCCAGTGAGAACACGACAGCCAGACCCAGCCATACTCTGGTGGTCTGCAGGCCAGTGGTCCTTGTTCAGAACTCTTTGCATACAGACATTGTGGTTTTATTATCCCTCAGCTCTTCTGCTCTCAACTGCTCACTGTTTTTATTGACAGAATAGGGAATAGAATTTAGATCTCCCTTTATGTGCAAAAATCTATTTAGAGCAGTTTGTATTCCATAATTTATATTTATAACTTCAGTTAAATTGAATTTTTTTAAAAAAAGAGAGAAACAAACAAACAGCAACAAGCCTGAAACTTGTCAATGACAGAAGTGCAGGTATCTAAATCCTGGGAGCCAAAAGTGGGTAAGTTAAATCTGTGATCAGAATGAAAACCCACACTGATGTTCACTTCAGGATCACAGAATCATGGAATATGCTGAGTTCACAGAGACCAACTCCTGGCTCTGCACAGCACTACCTCTAAGAGTCACACTCTGTGCCTGAGAGCACTGTCCAAATGCTTCCTGAACTCTGCCAGGCTGGTGCTGTGACCACTGCCCTGGGGAGCCTCTTCCACTGCCCAACCACCCCCTGGGGGAAGAACCTTTTCCTGATATATTGATGTAAACCTTTATAAAATATAAACCTTTTCCTAAGGTTTTTATTTTAATATCATACATCCTCTGTATGATATTAAAATAGTATCAGTTACGCTTGTTATTTTTAGCATCTTTTAGAAAACAGTTATCAGGATACATTTTGTAACCTATATGTTACAGTATTGCTTAAGAAGAAGGGCAGACTGTTTGTTTCAAATAAAACTTCTGCCTCAGCCTGTGTTCTTGCATACTAAGCTGAATTTCTTCTGGTTCATACTTCTTCTTGTAGACATTACCTTCGTGCTTATTGAAACTAATCCATCTCCAGGAATGGCAGCTTCACAGAACTAGTTTGCAGAAAATTCCTCAGTTTATTGGAAGATTTCACAGCCTTGTTGTTCTGGATCTATCCCGGAACTCAATTGAAAGTGTACCTAAAGAAATTGGTGAGCTGTGCTTTCTGTTTTTTTAAGCTGCTTTTCTAAGAAAATTGGTCTTGCACAAATGTGCCATTTTTGTGCCCTTTGCCTGTCTAATAATCCTATTGGATAGTAAGAAAACAGATTATTTAAATCTGACAGTGAGATAGAGATCTCCAAACCACAGATTCCCTATAAACTAAAAATGGGGCTGGGTGGAGGAGACATCTCTCTATGAATGCTCCCCGTGACAAAAAAAAGGAGCCTGTATGCACAGCAGGGACTAGACATCAGTATGCAGCTAGCAAAGTGATATTGAAAAACAGACTTCATGTTCTGAGTCCACAGCATGAGTAGCCTAGTCATAATTTTTTGGGTTTGGGTTTTTCCTTGAAGCACTCAAGTTCAGTTCTGTACTAAAGAGTCCTGAAGTGCTACTATTTGCAGTTCGGTGATTTTGTTTGGTTTGTTTTGTGCAAACACAGAGCATTTATATAACAGTAAAAGGATAAGACAAAACAAATAATATTGTGCTTCAAATAGAACAAACATGAACATTTCTCATTTGTGCTCTCTGCAGGCCAGCTGACCAGCCTCCAAGAGCTGCTTCTCAGTTACAACAGAATAAAATCTGTTCCTAAGGAAATAAGTAACTGCATCAGTCTGGAAAGACTGGAACTGGCTGTCAACAGGAGTATCTGTGATCTTCCTCCTCAGGTTTTGACAGACTGTTTAGTTTTGTTTAATGCTTATTTTGAATTTATCCAAAGACAATTATCATTACACATTGCACTTCTGTTTTCAATTTGCTATGATACTGTGATTTCACAGTACTCCCCAGAAACACTGATGTGACCAGTCTTTCTATGACTGGTCCAACTGAAGCCACATGAGAAGCACATACCGGACTAGCTGAAGGAGCTGGTCTTTACTTCAGCCAGATAAATGACTTGGCAGTGCTGGGAGGGCAGTAATACACTTCATATCAATTTGTTCAGGCTGGATGTCTTCACTGATTTACCCCACTAAGAATCTGATGCCTTAGCACAGAGTAGTTCCCTTTTATGTTTGAGAGTACAAATTCATACCATATGCCAGGACACAACTGTAAGCATCTTCACCAGAGCAGCTAGCTCTGAAAAGGGGTTGTGTGATTTATACAAAGGGGTTATGTGATTTATACAACTGCCTGTGCAGAGTTGAACAGTTGTTGTTCTCAAATGTTGAAAACAATTATGAGAGACTAAAAACAACTACTCATCTACTATGGAACTTTAATTTGAACTGACCTAAATGTGAGAGACCTGCATCTCTAACTATTAGTCTCTTAGATAGAGATGACAAGCACGTAACCATATTTGCTTGTTTTCATTTATTTTAAAAGCCAGTCATGGCAACAGTTGACAGCAATCAGTGCCTTGCAAAATTGAATGAGTCCAAACAGCAAGAGCCTACATAGAATCTTCCAATGGAAATTAACCAAATTCCAGAATTTACAAAATCTATGTGGATACAGGTTGCATGGTGTAGTGTAGAGTGTATGGCTTTTAAACTGACAGCTCATAGCAAATGCATAGTGGCGACTGCAGCGATGTGAACACTGTGAAACTTTGGTTATGTGCACTTGAGTGGCGTTCACTGTTTAGACAATTGGACCAGATCAGCCGTAAAATATCTCTGTATCACTTGAACATTATAAAAGCACCTGAAGGCATGATTCACCAAAGGACTGAGGTGCTGTGACACTATGTTGCGCTTTTGGAATGTCTTGCCAGAGTAGTAGAGTTCACAGCATGGAAAGTGTCAAGGTTCACTCTAAAGTACAGTTCGTGCAATTTGATATATAAAAATCTAAATATTTGACTAAGGAAAAATGGCATATTGCATGGAGTATGAAATACTAAGGACAGTGCTGTCTTTAAAATTATTTTCCTTGAGGCTTAGGGCATATCTGCTTTGTAGTCAGCAGTTAGGGCACTCGCTTCTGGGTGGGAGGTAAAGTTCTGCTGCTTTATCAGTTCCAAACCTACCTACCTTCCAGGCAAAACTGTTATTGTTAGGTACTATCAGCTATTGTAACTCAAAACCATTCTGTGTTTACTGGCTCCAAAATGTGTTGTAATGTTTCTCAACATTATTAGAGTGCTGCTGTACTGCTGCAACAGCTACACAAAGTTGCTTTAAATCTCCCCTTCTTTTCAGCTCAGTGATTTAAAGAAGCTTTCGCACATAGATTTGTGCATGAATCAGTTTACGACCATCCCTTCAGCTCTTCTCAACATGCCAAACCTGGAATGGTTAGATATGGGGGGAAACAAACTCCAGGAGCTTCCTGATGCAATTGACAGGTAAATGAAGCCCAAAGCTCATCTTAGTCACAATTCCATTGCATTGAAATTCTAATTAATAAATACTACTTCAACAGACAATTTTTATGTTAACCTCACTCCAAAGTCAAGATTTTATCAGCCCTAGTGTGATGTTTTGGGTGAGCTGGAATAATCTATTCAATTAACAATAAATTCAGTATCAACTATAAGGTTAAATATTTATTGTCAATGATATTTTTGAACAGAGATGAGGTGCTTATCTTGGATATGGGGTTTCCTTTGAGACTTGTTGCATTATGAGTCCTTTATGTGGCTGAAAAATTAATTATTTTATGGTAACAACTGATATGATCTATTTTCTAAATCTTGATTTATTGCACAAATACCTATTTTTCAGAATGGAGAACCTCCACACTTTATGGCTCCAAAGGAATGAAATAAACTCTTTGCCAGAAACCATTGGTAATATGAAAAATCTTAGTACTCTTGTTCTTAGCAACAACAAACTTAAGGATATTCCAGCTTGTATGAAGGACATGACAAATCTGAGGTAAGAAGAAGCAATAGAAATACAAATGAAAATACTAGAAAATACTTTTTAAAGCCTCCCTTGAGTTGTATATCATAAAGTGATACTAAGGGAGAGGAAAAGAAAAGACATTACCACAGTTGTACAGAGGGACACAATAAATCAGCATTATTACACAGATTAACAACAATTAAAGATCTGGGCAAGCAAGCTTTGTGTAGTGAAACTTAGTTAAAGAAGTAAATTATGATAGCTACAGTCTCACATGAAAAAGTAAACTCTAATACATTTTCTCATTTCATAGCCCTCCCCCTATAATTGTCCTTTTATATCACTCTCTAAAGGCAAGAGCTTGCAGAAAAATGTGGCAGGCAGAAAAATGATGAAAAGCAGAATTTTGCCATTGAGAAATCAAGCATTCAGAATTTAAAAAAAAAAAAAGATTACATTTGAGGACATGGATGAAAGTCTCCCATACTCGATAGGAAAAATAAAAAATTATGTAAATTCTTAATTGGTAGGATTTGAACTACTCCTTAGTATACCATGACAGAAACTTTCCTGTTATTTGCATATTCATTTGGATTACAGGGTGTTGGCCATTTTAGAGAAAGAATGCTAGTCTGCATAAACCATGCCTAACCCAGTAAGACAATTCCTGTTCTCAGCTCTTTTGGAAGCACCTCCTTAACTAAATATATACAAGCATAGGCCCAAGGATGGACCAAAAATAGAGAGAGACAGGACTGGCTCCTGCCTTGCAAAGTTGGGAGGAGGCATTTGCTCTGTTCTCATCCACTCACCTGTTTGTGAAAGCTCAGGACACCTGACAATGGGGTCAGAAACTGAAGAAAAAATTATGAGGACCACAATGTTTTTTGTCACCACAATCAGCTACTGTTAGATAGCATCTTCTTAGTTTACTTAATTCTACTGATAGAGTGATAAGTTTAGTATAACAAAAGTTTAATTTCATTTTGCTTAAAATATTGCTTGAGAAATCTTAATTCAGTTTCAAAAGAATTATTTTCTCTGGACAAAACTTATTGCAAGAGTAACCTTTTCTGGTGAATTCCTAGATTTGTCAACTTCAGAGACAACCCACTGGAGCTAGAGGTAACACTCCCTCCGTGTGAGAACACAGCTGAGGAGGAGCAACAGGAAATGTTTGGCATTGACTTCATGCACATGTATATCCAGGAGTCACTCAAGAAAACAGGCACGGCTTTTTTATTAATTCTCATCTCTCTGCAATACAGTGAGGAAGAGAAGGATAAATTGGATAAATGAAATCTAGGATATGTAAAGAAATGAAACATGAATAATCTTCTTAATAAATGAGTAGCGTTTTCCAAAAAGTCTGTAAACAGACTTTTGCTGAGGGCAGGGGCACTTTCAACAGTAGGTCTCCACACAAACAGCATAGATTCTGTTATGAACATACTGGAACCATGGAGCATTGGAATAAATGTGCCTGAGTTATCTATACCATGAATAACTAGAGGCTGACAACTGTCTTTTGTATTTGCAATATAATCAGTTTACATAGTGAGGGTCTTCTAGCACCCCTTAATTCATGAAGCTCAACTTTTCCTATTTTTGGATGTTGTTCAGATGGTACTTTCAGGGGAGGATTAAGGGAGAAGTGCCTATGTTCCCAACGTACATCTTTTAGCAATGAAGTATCAACACCTGATAGCAGATATTTCTTACAACTTGCTTTCCCTGACATAAACCAGTCACTTAAACAAAACACCCCCACAGTTTCATCCCATTTCTAAAACATGACAAAGATTTGCTGTTCATAGTCTCCAGAGTAACAGCCTAAGTGTTGCAGTAGGAGACCCAAATAAGCACTTTTGAACAGATGTTCAGGTGGCAGCTGTTACTTGAAGAGAGCACTTCACTGCAGATATAAAATGTTCTCTCTGATCTTCATTCTGTGTTTTGTGAAGGCTTAAAAAATTAATGAAATGCTCTTGATTTAGAACACTAAGCCAGCTTTTTTCTTATCAATATTTCATGAATGAAAAATCAAATTAGCAAAAATACATCAAGATGACACTTTGGAGTTAAGTTTTCTTCCTGAACAGATTCCCTAGCAGCACAGGCTGATGAAAGTACTTAGGCCTACTTAAATATTTTAAGAGGAAATACAAAGCTATTCTGAACTTCAAAGTGAAAATAAAGTATGTTAACTTCTCATATTTTAACCTATTGTCTTTCAGAAAATGTGGGAAGTTGTATGTCTGGTCCTCCTCCTGATACAAATCCTAATGAATAAAGGTTGTAACTGTGAATGGAAGAAAATATCAAGTACACTTCTTCACAGCAAAGAGGCTACAACACAGAGGTGTATACAGGTTTCAAATATTCTTAGGGATTTTATTTTTCCACTGAGGAGAACTGGTTTGCATATTTGTAATTCCCAGGGAAACTGGAAAATATAAGACCTTTTCCTGGGTACAGGAAAGATGATAAAAGGGGTTTGGTTTTTTTTTGGTAAGAAATGAATTAGCTTTTTAAAAAAACCTGGAGGAGTCTTATAAGTTTTTTTCCCTACTAATTCCATCTCCTGTCATATAGTTGGCTCTGGTATCAAAGAAGGACTGGGGACAGCTGTCAACAGGACATTCTCCAAGGACACAGCAGACTCTGTATAATACTGTAGTGCAGCCTTGTATCCCTGTTGTTGTAAATACTCAATCCGGCCGTGATCAATCAGCCGTTTACAGAGGCATCCAATCTCCTTTCGTTCCTCAACACTCAGTACCCTAGTTTCAGAGAGAGGAAGGAAAGAATGAACAGCTGTCAGAAAATAGTTTTGTTAATTAGCATTAGTAGTTAAGCTTAGAAAAACTACTGCAATCACTGTAAGTTCATTTCAGTCAGGTAAGCATGACTGTTGAAATATTTTGAAATGTATGTCCATGAAAACTGTATTTTTAAAGTAAAGTATTTCTGTAAGTTTAGTAATTAAATGTTTCTGCAAAATGAGTCCTTTTGAGGACCCAAAACAATTTAATGTGCCACTATGCATGGCTTTTCTGCGGGAGTACATTTGCTAGAAAAAAAAATGTACCTACCCTTGTAAAGTATCTGAACCACTCTCTGTCCTGCTGAGTGTTTGCTCATGTTCTTCTGTTTCACCAGTTTGATCTTTAATCTCTTCATTCGTGGAAGCTTTGCTTGTGGTTTCTCGCATGCCACAAGTGGCCCAACTACTCATTCTCTGAAAATAATGGAATTCTACTGGTCCCAGTCCTACTGATTTAAAGAACTCTCTGCCTACATAATGTGTCCAGTCACACTTGTGATGGCAACAAAGAGCAATAACAATCCCAGCTACAGGCTTTTGGTCTTCTGTGGTGCTCTCATTACCAGCAGATCTGTGAGGAGCCGCCTCTGTCTGAGCAGCTCTGGAGCGTTTTGGTGCAGGCTCCTCATCTTCACCATCACAGCAAGGGGTGTAGCTTTCAACCAAGCATCTCAAAGCAAGATCTGCAAATGAAAAAATACATCCCTCCCAGAAAACAGTATCCATAAACACCATGCCATTATTTATACAGGCTCTATCATGGCTGGGAATGTGCTGCCCACAAAGAAAAATACAATTATACATCACAAACTAGGCCAAAAAGCAAGTTCAGTGATAACTAAAAATTACAAACATGTTTTGAAAACATGAAAACCCTAAATGCTAAATTAATATTATGAGACCTCTGGAGCTTCTAAGGACTTATCCTCTGGAATATTTGTTCTGCACAAGTGAATTTAAAACAGTTCGGCTAACAAATTGGCATATTGTAGAAGAATGTCTTCCCTGTAAAACACACAAATATTTGCTCTAAAAGTTTGATATCTAGGACACAATCTATTTAATATGAACATGTACTTCTTAAATGCTTAACTGTGTCATCTTTGTCACAGTACCTCCAAAGGTGTCATATTTGAGATGTCTTTCTCTATATAGTAGCCATATAACATTAGAAAAACTGTATTAGTTTACAGTTATCAGGCCAGAAATTACAATCTTATTTGTGTTTGGGATACAGATTCAGACAGCCAATAAAAATTTAGAAAGAAAAATATTTTAAAGAAGAGGCAACTGTGCTAAAAAAAAAGTACTCTCAAATACATGACCCATGCCACCACACACTATTCCCCATTCTAATTTATTAAAGCCAAGAAAGGCTTCACTTCTGCCTAAAGTATCCTTACATCTACTATCCTTTTAGTATTCCACTGGAGTCAATAGATATTTAGAACACAATTACTGTATTCACCAACAAAGAGGGCAAGAACAGCTTAAAAGGACAGTTTGGAAGATCAGTCCAGAGTGTAAGGTTTAGTATCCTGACTTTCTGCAGTTCACACATCTATAATTCATACCTGTCGCAGCACCACACAAATGCTTCCCAATTCCTACCACTGGTAGTTTTTTCTTCTTCAAAATAGGTACCTTATCTGGAGGGGAAGAAAAAAAACCAACCAGCAAAACCCCCATCCAATCCACAACTCCCCCAGCACCTGTACGTTTTTTCTGAATAATATAATTTCAGCACACTTAGAAATAAATGTTTGCCACTACTAAAAATAAAGTGATTGGCACATTCAGTTATAAGGTATTCAAAGGAAAGAGTCTTTTGTTAAAACAAATTAAAAGAATAGGATACTGTAGCTGGGAAGCACATTTAACCATTTCAGCCTTTCTATACTGCCTATGAAAGGTAAATATGACATTGATGCATCTCCTGCTGACAGGTGCTCCCACAAATTCTGTAGCTTTGATGGTGCATGACTTGCTTAATTCTAAACATAAAACAAACAATGCAAATACGTTTAATCCTGCAACTGCTAAAAAGCCTTCCAAATGTATTTGTTTTAGTACTTCTCACCTGTAATGATGTCCTACGAGTGTACAAAAAGTAGAAAACTTTAAAACTCCATTTAAAATAGATGTATGTGTGTATCTATGTATATTTACACATGCCTGTGTATATATATATGTATACACACAACATCAACATGTCCAAGCAACTACTGAGAACAATCTTCAAAACCAAGTACATTTAAGTGTGCTGCATACAAACTGACTGGAAGCCCAGTATTCAAAATTTAAAAGTAAGCCTCTATTTCAGAATGACACAGACCAGGAAGGAACTTACTTAAACATAAGTGCTGAATGTCTACTTGAAGTCTCTCAAACATAGAATCTCTCCTTTTATGTTTTCCATCCACCTGTTTAAACAGAACATTAAGTAGGAGTGGCCACAAATAATTATAACTTTACTCCAGGTGTTAATGTCAGACTTTTTTCCTGTCAAGTCAACATCTGTGAATTTCCAATATTAAAAGCCAGGACTTTTTTCTAATAAATTTGCTATTGGTATGGAACGTGTAACTTGTAAAATTTAAATTTACTGAGGATAATAAATAAATACTAACAGCTTCAATGGCAATGGTTTAAAAATTATACTTTACTAATGTGACAATATCCTCTTACCTTGAATCTTGTGGTTGCCCTTTCCACAAGCAAAAACTGAACACTTTCAACATTCTGTAAGGCAACATCAACCCAATGAGACAGCTTTCCTCGCCCAGCTCCAAACTCAACAAAACACCTTCCTGGACCAAGTAAATGCAATTTTTCCATGTTACCTAAAATAGAAGCCTACAAACATCAAAAGATTATTTGTGAACCAAGCAAATATTTACAGTGTGTATTGTAATGCCTTATAGAAAAGTTATTCCTTCACCAAACTGCAGAAGACCTTTTTAAAGCCTTCCTTTCAGTGAGGGATTAGGGAAAAGATGATGTGTGTACAGAGGAAAGGCATTATATCTTCTGTTTTATCATATCAGATTTCCTCTGCAGGAAGCAACTGGCATGCATTCAGTCACCCAAATTTACAGCAGCACAATTCCACATTCAAACCCCTCCACAGTCATTAGTAAATCAGACCAAACCTGTTGTTTCAGGTGTTTGAAAGCAGATTCCCCATTCTTTGGGTCATTCAAGGCTTCTTGTAAAGCCTGGTGGGACAGTATTTGTTCCTTAAGATGAAGTTCTAGGCCTGTAGGCAAATGCAAAACTTTTAGGTATAGCTTTCCAGTTTCCAAGAGTTCCTAGTTTGTAACAAACATTACAACTGTGATATGAACTCAATTTGTAGCACTAACAAAATAGTCTGTTGCGAGCATAAATCTATTATCATATGTTTATAACAGAGCTGTATTGTTATCTGTAGTGGTATCAGAGTGTGAAAAAAAAGAAAAACAAAAGGAAGAGAACACAGGATTGGTGTTTCATCATTCTTTCAATCTAGTTTACTTTCTGTAGTAAAATTTAGCTATTGGAGGTATGTCTGATAATGATTTCAGATGTGTTTTATGACACCTGTCTCATATTTTTACAGGTATCTAACAACAAAAATAACAATGAAATATTTAATCAATTCAATTAAAAACCTCTTATTTGTAGTATTTAGTATTAAGCTTACCATTACTTGCTTTTTTCAACTTGATAATTAAGTTCTGCAGCTCTTCGATAGATAGAAAAGCTAGAGGAACCTTTTCAAGGAAAAAGAGACACCAGTAAATATGAAACCTTTTAATTTTTCTGTATCTTTATAGTCATATGACAAATTGCAACATGTAATGTAAGGACTGAACTTAAAACCAAATAATGTACTCACTTGTTTTTCTGGTATTTCTGCTACATCTTTTAAACCAGCATTAATATCTTGAACAAAGTAGACCTTTAAAAAAATCGAAAGAAAATAAATTTAATTTAGTTAATTACCAGGAAGCAAATAGCTAAATTCTTCAGTGTTCTTACGGTAAGGTATGTAGCAATAGGAATCCACTTTACAAAGTAAGATTTTCCAAGTAATTTTCCTTCCTATAGTCTGATCCTGAATCCCAGCTAGAAATGACTCTTCTGACAGTTTTACAAGATCGAACATGTTCATAAGAGTTATGCAGTCAGTGCTTACTAGACAGATTCCAGAGACCACGTTAAGGTTTCCCAGGTATTACTAAAGGTGCACGTATTACTAATAAGGTAATACCTCTTAGGCATTACCAAGGTTCCCCAGGTATTACTAATAAGGCAGAAAGGCAGGCAATAAGGAAGCCATCCTCTGCTTTCTCGGAAGAGCTGTTTAAACCCATGTTCTGTTCCCTCAGCAGCTGTCAGCCAAGCTTTCCATGTGTCACTGCCAGCCTGACTGGAGCGGGCAGTTGGCTGGAATACCTGGAGCCTCCCTGCCGGTTTTGCTTTCCCAGGACAACCTCCCACCCAGCCTCTGAAATGAATGGCATTGTGAGAGCCTGTTCCCTGGGTGCGTTTCTGAGAAAAATGAATTCAACGTTTTTATTTGTAACTAAGAACTGAAAAACTGTACCAAATTACAGTCAGAAGGGGCAGAGAATATGAGGGGACTGGAATGTGAGTTGCATTTCAGCAAGTACTTATTGAGCTTCCATCCTGCCTTACAGTAGTGCTTTGCTAGAACTGCTGCCCTGCAGCACACAGCTGCTGTCAGCACAGAAAATTCTCTGCAGGGCTGTAGTGTTTAAGGTCTTAAATCCGAGAGGAAGTGCTGAAATTACACTGCACTTACGGGCTTTGGCTTCTCTCTTGAGTTACATTTTTTTAAATGCTTTTGTAGTTGGTCTTCATATACAGTGCTAAAAGCCAAATGGAGAGAAAAGTAAGCATCATGTGAATACTGACAAAGAACAGGAAAAGCATTTACATATACTCACTGTTTTGGATCAAGAGGACACGGAATTCTTTTTCTGTCATTTTGTTCCTAGTTAGAAAAGTTTTAGAAAATACTTCAGCATGCATTCAGCGTCCTGTTTCAAAAAAGCTATTGAGGGCCATCAGCTTCATAAAACATCTATTCAGAATAGATGGGTTAACCGGAACGGAGAAACTGAGACGAGAACTTAATACTCGACTGGATCCTAGAAGAATAAACCTCTAATGCAAGGGCAGCGCTGCTGCTGGGCTGAAGCGAGCGCCCGGCACACGACGGCTCAAGGGAAGGCTCAGGCGCTACCT
Organism: Aleadryas rufinucha; assembly: GCA_013397815.1. Lineage (NCBI taxonomy): Eukaryota > Metazoa > Chordata > Aves > Passeriformes > Aleadryas > Aleadryas rufinucha. Next base: position 1,485,950 of record VZTH01013960.1, read on the forward strand.
CTCCCCCCCGTGCCGCCAGAGCGGGGCACACCCCGAGCCCGCCCGCCCGCCCTCCCGGCCGGAGAAGGGTCCCTGCACCTCCTCGTGGCCGTGCTCTCCGCAGAAGCGCCTGCCGGGCGCCGGGACCATCCTGCAGAAGCGCCTCTTCCTCAGCACGAAGTGAGCGCAGCGCCCTGGCTCCGGCTCCGGCGCCGCCATCGCCGCTCCCGGCGGCCCCCGCGCCGCCATGTTGCGGCCCCTCCCCGCGGGCGGGAGCAAGATGGCGGCGGAGCGGATCTTCGATCGGGCGGTGTTGGTGCGAGTGCGGGGCTGCGGCTGCGAGGAGCGGTGAGTGCGGGAGCTTCTCTGCGCTCCTCAGAGGGGCTGCGAGCCACAGGCGCTTTCCTCCTGCCTGCCCTGTGCTCTGAGCGCTGCTGGGCAGCGCTCTGCGGTGTCTGCGCTTTGGGGTTGCTGCGGACACCCTCCGGGTGAGGGAGGGCCCGGGGCAGCCGGCGAGGGCCGTGCGGTCGCCGTGGGTGCCTCGCCAAGGGAGCGGGGCCGGCGGGACGCCGGCAGCGGAGCGATCTCGTAGTGGCTCGGCAGAAGCGCCGCTGTGCCCGGGGCCGAGGCGACCCGAGGGCCGGGCGGCTGCCTGCCCCGCGCGGTGTTTGGCGTTTCCGTGGCCGCAGCGTTGCCCGCGGGCCGTCCCGCCTCTCCCCCCCGGACCGCGGCCTCCTCAGCGCCCCGCGGTTTGAGCCACCTGTGCGAGGGTGCGCGCGGCGGTGGTGGTGTCTGGGGAAGCCCAGACATGCCCTGTGTGAAGCGTCTGTTCAAAATACAGTGAATTTCGGTACTATGGGTCCTGTCTGGATTAGACAGTGTGTGCCTCGCTCCCCTGGCTGAGAAGGCGCGGAAAGGCTAATGTCCACGGTGTGTGTTGTAACACAAGTGACTTCGTACTCGACGAGAAGTCATTCAAGACGAGGTAGCACTGTATAAATGATTATCAGAAGTTTGAACAAGCGTTAATAACTTTCAACAGGCTTTTCCAAAAGTTCTAGTTTCTGGACAAAGTTGGAAAACTTTTGCCTTGCTATTTAAAGCCTGGTGAATAACCAGCAGCAAAAAAACTAGCTCTGACTGAGGAGCTGCAATGACTGAAGCTGTTATATCTTAGTTGTTGTCATCGGTGCGAACTTTCTTAATGTTTCTGCCTAAATTTTTATTTTTAAAATGTCATTGATTGCTGTAATGCAGCTGTGAACACATGTTATTTGGGGAATGTTTTCTCGATTTATTACTGAGTTTCATCTTTTTGTACACAGGAGATTAAATGTTCGAGTGAATATTGAACTACTGTCAATTTCTAATCCTGTTCATAAAAAGGTCTGTAAACGAATCATATCTCTGTAATTCATTAGGTATTACCTGAATTTCACTGTATAAAAGGATAAGCAGAAAAAGGAAAAGCAAAACTGGATTTTAGTTTGCCATTTCACTTGATTTTTATATAATTTTTTGAGTAACTTCGTTGGTTTGGTATTGCGTTTTTCCACCTCTGCCCCTCCTCCAGCCTTTTTAGCCCTCTGTTTTAGTTTGGCTGTTGATGGGTCTTAGCAAACTTGCATATTAAAAGTATTTGGAGAAGCTTAAGGGAACATGAGTTAGAGGTTAAGAGTACCTTTAGTTCAAGGTATTAAATTGGGAGTTAAAAAAAAATCCTTTCTCAGGGAAGATAGCAATGAGAGCACTACTGGAGATTTTGTAATCTCTTCTTTTGTACATCTGTTTTGTCACCAAACTGTTCATTCACCCGGCATGATGTTAAGATTGGTCATGGGTTGGTTATAGTGTTGCTGAGTAAAGATTTGTTTGTAAAGGAATACAGCAGCTTTTGGTGAGGTTCTGCTGCTGGTGGCAGTGCTAATAGTATTTCCCTCTGGGCAGGAACAGTTCAGTTAGAAGTGTGTACTGAGCTGCAGCCTGTGTCAGGAGGAGCCTGGAAATGCAGTTGAGTCCATCAGGGAGTGATCCGTCTAAAGAGAGAACTTCAATGCTTGATCAGCTAATGGGATATCAGACCAAGCAGGCATTTTTATCCCACCCATCAATCCACCCTAGCTGGCTTGGGGAGGCATTAATTTTAGCTTTAACTGTCTGTGTGTAAATCCCTGAGTTTGTTTATGCGTGTGCAGCTGAGAGCTTTGTTGGTGTTACTGGTACCTGAATTAGTGAAACAAGTTGCAGGTGTGTTTGTACATGTGCTGTGGTCACACTGCATTGTGTTGGAACAGCTGACATGTTTTTACTTACTTTGGTACCTCTGCTAGGGAATATCCTTCCCACAGGGGTGAGCCCTGTTACAGGGAGCAGCTGCCTGGGCTTAATGTACCACATAACCCCATCCTTGGAATTCAAGGCTCAATGCTTATGGAGAAGGCAGTTTTTCCAAAACACTGTGTAGACCTCTAATGAACAAATGAGTGTCTATTTAAAAGCTTAGCAGCATAATGCTGCAGTTTTCCTTATGGGATTCCTGTACTTCAGCTGTATCCAATCTGCAGAGTTCTGTTTTAAAGTATATAAAATCAGCTGGTGGTTTCATAAACTTCAGGAGCAGTATGCTCTAAAATACTTCCAGTTATGGGAGTGATGTGTTAGTGAACCATTACAGTGGACTGCTACTGTTACACTCTATTTCATGAGGGGGGGAAAATAGCAAATAGCTTTTTTCTGGAAAATGATGGATACACACTGACTTTTGAAACCTTTGCTGCTCAAAGTTTAACGTTTTGACTTGGTTTGGTTTTGTGAAAAAGAGTTTTCCCTGCTTTCCTGCTGTAATATTTGAAGTTGTGTTAAATGGTAATGTTTTACACATTCTGAATTAGTTGCCACAATTCTAATGTATTTTTGGCTAAACAGCAAGAACATTCAATACTGTTTGCAATGCTGGTTTAAAATATTTAAAGACTCCTGGGTAGCTTATAGCATTTTAATCATATTTAAATGTACATCTTTTCAGGACTTAGCTGTTCGATTGACTGATGATACTGATCCTTTTTTCCTTTATAACCTTGTCATATCAGAGGAAGATTTTCAAAGGTAAGTGAAATTACAGTATTTTCTCTGTGAAACATTTCTAAATGACAAAAAACCCCAAAGGAGTATTTTTAGCCTATAGGGGTCTATGTTAGAATTCAGGTTTGGGCATTTTTCAGTTGTGGGGTTTTGTCAGTATTGTTCTCTGAGCAGCCGGTGAAACAGCCAGGTTCAGGAGGGTGACCAGCTCAGGTTACACAGAGGAATGTTGAGATCCCGATGTTAAGTTCCTTGCAGGGACACAGTGCTACAGCTCATGTTACTGCTGGTATCTTCTGTTTATCCTAACTGCTTCTTACAGACTGTTGTGTGTGTGTGAACTAGTTCAGGAAATAATTGCGAGAGGTAAGTCCGTTTGCATGGACATGGATTCACAGACCTGAGCCCGTGTCTTACATAATTGTACTGTTGGGTCTCATTTACTTAGAATTTGAGCAAATCATCAAATTTGGATTCCAGGCATGAACAGATGAACAGTTCAGTTTTCTGTTTTCTTTGGGTATTTATTTATTTTATTTTTTGCTTTGTTTTGTTGTGGTTTATTGGTGTGGTTTTGTTTGTTTGCTTGTTTGGGGTTTTTGGGGGCAGGAGTGGCTTTGGTGTTTTTAAAAAGGGAGATGTGATCAGTGTGTGGATCGAAAGGCAAAAGCAGAACAGTGTTTGCAAGACAGACATGCAGAAGTGTTTTGTTGCACAGAGGCACAGCTTTGTGCGTGCACTGCTGGATGTTTCTGGCTGTGCATTTGCTGTGTCTGTGGAGAAGGGGGGCAGTGGAATAGGCAAGTAGGTGATAGAGGTGATGGTTGAGTCTCCCCTCCTTGTCCTGTGCTCGTTCCCTGTGCCCTGTCCCATAGCTGCTCCAGGCTGTGCTGTGAGGGTGATGCCTACTCAAAGAGCACACTTGTTACACCACAGCATCTCCTGGTTTTTAATTAGTGCAGCCCATGTGCAATAACTCTTGTAATCTGGGGATGATTATCCAAGATGTGCTCTAGGATGACCCTGCTCAAGGAGGGAGGTTGGACCAACTGACCCACTGTGATCCCTTCCACCCTGACCACTGCTGTGATTTTGTGACACGTGGACACATTTCTGATTGAAAATAAAATGCTGGTAAACTTTAATGACATGATCAGAACTGGTTCTTTCTACTAGTGTAAACAAAATATTTTCTAGGAAATAAATTACAGTTCTCTATATTATTAACATTTTTTTGCTGTCTGTTTATATAGTTTGAAATCCCAACAAGGTCTCTTGGTAGACTTCTCTGCTTTCCCGCAAAAATTTATAGATCTGCTTCAGCAATGCATTCAGGAGCAGAACAAAGATATCCCAAGGTAGGTCACAAGTGTGTGCCACGTTACTCTATGTGTGCCTGTTGAGTTCTTAAAGCGCTTGTCAGTCACAGACTGAGAAGAGTCAGTAGAACAAGGATAATCTGACCTGCCCCTGACCTCAGTATGAGCTGGTGGATGTAACTGGCAAAACCGGAGTCTTGGGAGTGAAACGCTTTCTTGTACAAAAACTGGACAGCCTTTTACTGCCCATATAAAAATATATTTTACTGGGAAATAGCTTATGATCTACAGGTAGTTTCAGGAAAAAAATATGCTAAACATTTGATTATCTTGGTTTTTCCCTAGGTTTTTGCTGCAGTTAGTTTCTTCAGCACCTGCTCTAGATCACACACCTGTCTCTTTAAATGTAGTGGAGACCAACCCCTTCAAACACCTTACCCATCTCTCTCTAAAATTCCTGCCAGGAACTGATGCAGAAATAAAGAAGTTTTTAGCCAACTGTTTGAAATGCCTTAAGGTAAAATGAAAGTTTGTCATAACTGCAACTAAGCCTTGATGCTGTATGTACTTAAACATTTTTTTCATTGTGAGTAATTCAGAAGTATGTACCCAGTTGTGTGCTCTGGTTTATTTTTCCTTTTAGCCCAAATATGTCATTGCATGCAGGTCCTTGGGTGCATGTTGTAAAATCTAAATTGTAACTGTGTCCCTGGCAATGGAAACACTTTCTGTGTATTCAGGCAGGCAGTTTCATTTGAAGTGACAGGAACGGAGGTGTTTTGTGCACAGTGCCTGCGGTGTGCGGCTGCTGAGTGCTCTGGCTGCTGCAGCTCCCCTGCTCACAGCCTGTGCTGATGGCCAGAGCAGCTGCACGGGTGACTTACTGGAACCTCTCAGTCCTTGTTCTGCACTTGGCTGTAGGAAAGCATGGTCTGCTGGCAATTGTGAGGCTTGATGGACTTCAAAGGACTAATGGCTATGAATAGCAAATTAAAATTGGAATGATGATGCAGTTTCATAGCATGCTAGGTTTGATTTAATGAGAAATTAAAGGTTTCATAGTTTGACTGTTATCTGTTTCAGTTTCATAGCCTGGGATTTGTTTCTCCTACTGTGCTGTCATGTTTCTAGGCACCTAATAAGCCATTTTAATAATATAGATTTACAGTATTTCAGTTGATTTGTTGTTTAGGTAACTCCTTTGTAAACAAGTCTTCGTGATAAGATACTATTTCCTTGTAGAAATTTGGTAAGAATTTAATTGGGGGTTTTTACATTGTGGGCTAATGCCTTTTCTTCTAAATTTACTAATTATGTCTTATTCAATATGACATTTAATAAGGTGGTCTTTTCACAAATACAGTGGGTATATGGGTGCTTAGGCAGGCTGTGCTGATTAAATGGAAGCTAAATACTACTTGTATTTTGGGAGCTAAGGATTTGACTTGATGTCAATTTGTATGTAGGAGGATAAAATGATGTTAGAAGAAAAGCTTAAAAAAACTGAAGAGGATCTTACCAGGCAACTGAGCTACACTCAACAGGTAACATAGACTTTTAACTTTTGTGTGCTGCACTTTTTTGATTTGTGGAAAATGCTCCTTTTTGTAGGCTGGTTGGTTAGCCATTACCTAGCCAAGATAATGGACTTGAGAGTGAGTGAAAAGAAGAGAAGTCTACTGTAGCTTTTCTAGAGAGTGAGTAAAGCCTGCAGCTGAAGGGTTAAATTGAGTTCTTGCAGTACTTAAGCAGAATTCTACTTTATTTTGTGCAGAGGTCTGTCTGTGTATGCACCCACAAATTGAATACTAAATATATGGTCATGTGAAGATAAATGATACATATACTTCATATATTCCATGGAATATCCTTTTATTTGGAAAAATTGTGAAACAAAGGTGAATAAATTGGAAGTCTTGGACTTAAATTACTTGACTCCTTTTTGATTTTTTGCACTCAGCATAGTAATCACTACACTTTTGTATTTCAAGAGAATGATTTGGGTCAGATTCTACAATTATCAAGGTGACTTTTTTGACTATAACGAAGCAGAACCAATTCCATTAAAACCATTGTGAATTATTTTTGGAATGGCATATTTGTTTGCCTCATGTCTGCAGCTTCAGTTTGAGTTACTAGAATGTGTTTGCTGAATTGGAATGTAGAATTACAAATCAAAAAGTGGAAAAGATGCTGCTGAAGAACTTTATTTATTTTTTTCCTCTAATAGAGTTCTCTGTGTTACAAGGGTAGAGACCATTAGCAGGCTGTTTTTTCACTCTTAAATAGTGGATGGGAAAAAAAATGCAATTGGAAAGTAATATTATTTTATCCATAGCCTTAAGAAAAGTGCTCTTCAGCTTCTCAGTGTCTTTTCCTGGTTACAATATTAATATATTTCAGCATCTGGTGCTGAAATTTAGACTTTTTTTAATAATTCCACATCTTTTTGGTAAGTAACAGTATAGAATCCTTCAGTATTGATTGAAATGCCTAAATTTTTAAACTCTGTACTTTGTTGAACTTAAACAGAACTTGTCAGAGAAGAGCCGGGAACTTGACAAACTGAAAAATGAATGGACATCCTACACTACAGCTCTGAGCAACAAACACTCACAGGAGCTGACAAGTGAAAAGGAAAGAGCTCTCCAGGTACGGTGGTTGGAAGGAATGAACAGAATTCTTGTATGGGAATAGTCAGATTCATAAATAACTGCTTCATTTCTTTGCTTCTCACAGGCACAAACTCAGTACCAACAACAGCACGAACAACAGAAAAAGGAGTTGGAAAATTTGCATCAGAAAAGTATTCAGCAGTTGCAGAACAGACTCTCAGAACTCGAGGTCATCAATAAAGACCTGACAGAGAGGAGATACAAAGGAGACTCCACAGTCAGAGAACTGAAAGCAAAGCTTTCTGGATTAGAAGATGTACGGCTTCCCAATACCCAAAATCAAGCTTACTGCTGTTAGAGCACTACCAGTGCCTATCTGGGTGTGGCATAGGAAATATAGCATATTAAGTTTAGTCATCTCCTCTTCATTCCATACTGTGCTTACTATTTAAATATGTCTAATTAAATTAAATTACAATTACAGGTTTTCTTGAAAAATAAAATTCAATTCCTTCCCAACATTTAGGAATGCCAAAGAGCAAAGCAGGAGGTGCTGTCCTTGCGCCGGGAGAACACAACTCTGGATGCTGAATGTCATGAAAAAGAGAAACTCATTAATCAGCTGCAGACACGAGTTGCTGTCCTGGAACAAGAGATCAAAGACAAAGATCAGCTCGTGACTAGAACAAAAGAAGTCTTAGATGCGACACAGGAGCAAAAGGTTTCTTCATGAATTTTCTTTAAACTTGGTAGAACCTTCTTAATTGCGGTTTCCATAGAGCAGCTGCTGACCGGTTTTTATGAATACAGCAAGCCAGCTTTCAAATGTAGTTAAGATTCTAAGCATCAAAAGTATAGTGGGTTCAGATTTAATATTGTGGTACTGGAGTTACAGTTTATGGTATTTTTGATAAGGAAAAAAAGGATTAATGTAGAGCCTATAAAATGTGACTGAAAACCACTGACTGATTTCTTGTAAGGATAGTTCTCAAAGAATTATTCTACTTGAAATCATAAGCAATGTCTATCACAGCTTTATTATATTGTGTAACATTGTGTTCAAGGTGATATTGGAAGAGAGTACAGAGGAAAAACAAAGGCATATTGAAAAACTGGAGACAACAATTAAGTCACTGTCAGCTGAACTCCTTAAGGTTTGTTTGAACATGACAATTCCCTTGTGCAACATCTCCCTTATTCTTAGGTGTGTATTTTTGTAATATATGGTTTGCGTTTTTTTGAATAGGCTAATGAAATTATCAAGAAGTTACAAGGAGATTTGAAAACTCTAATGAGTAAATTAAAATTGAAAAATACAGTAACAATTCAACAAGAAAAACTATTGGCAGAAAAAGAAGAGAAACTTCAAAAAGAGCAGAGGGAATTGCAGGAGATGGGACAATCCCTTCGAATGAAAGAGCAGGAGGTATTGATGGGTTAATGTTCTGTGCTGGAAATGCGTGTTGTATGGACTTCGTTGGGATTTGTGGGGTTTAACTTAGTTACAGCAATAAGGTCTTAAATCTTTCCATGCAATACAATATACTCTTTTACTTAGTTGACTGTGTTTGTTTAAATGTGTAATCAACTTTCAGTTTTTTTAATGTTAACCTGGTTTGTAAAAGCCATCCAGATATGGAAGAAAATGAAAATTGTTTTAAGAGAACAAAGCAATGTAGTGGATGAATCAGCATCCTTTAGAAGGCACATTCATGTGTAATTTACTGAAGGGAACAAGAACAGGAACAGAATGAACCTTTTTCTTCCATTAAAGACATTCCCCTGTTTAGAGTCCTTGCACTATTTAATCATAGAAAAATAAAGGTCAGAAAGGATTCTGGCTGTCACCTTGTCAAAATCCTAGCTAAAAGTAGGACTTCCTTTAAAAGGATTACTGTGTTGCTTTTGTGAAAAACTGAGTTCAAACTTCTTTAATTTTAGTACAGCTTCATAAATGCCTTTTTTGTTGTTGTTTGTAGTTAGTATAACATTAGTAGTATAACAGTCCTGATGGTGTTATAATTATTGTGGGAATTACAGGTTTGCAAGCTACAAGAACAGCTAGAAAGTACAATACAAAAACTCGAAGAAAGCAAGCAGTTACTGAAAACCAATGAAAATGGTAGGTTTATACAGTTTGATGTCTCCCTGTGTAAAAATGACCCAGTGATCTCACTACAGCTGAAATTGATGGAAGCAGCTTTTGGGGTTTTTGTGAAGAGCTGCAATTACTGTTATGTATGGAAAACAAGCCTCTGGCTGTTATGGGCATGCAATAGCCAAGAGCTGCACCTAGGGAAGCCTTCCCTTGGGGCTGGTGCTTGGGGCTGTGGGGTGGGTGCTCAGAGGCCTGGAGGCGGGGAGGAAGCTTCAACAAATGGGTTTGTATGGGACTAGGGAGGAAAAACACCTAGTGAGCTGTCACTTTCTGTGAGGAAGGCCTACTGGCCATTTCAAAGAGCTTGTAAGAGGGAGCAAATGGACTTGAGCTTTTTCTTTGTCTCTGCAGTTATCACATGGTTGAACAAACAGCTGAGTGAAGTTCAGATGGCAAAGAAGCTGGACACTCCTGCCAGTGCCCATGGTGGTGGGAGGGCTGCTGTTTCACCTCATGGCATGGTAAGGTAGAGCTGTAAATAAGAGGCTGGTGAGGTGGTCATCAGTTGCTAAAATGCAGGGCCTTAAAAGAGGAAAAAAAAGAAAGTGCTTTCATCTTCTCCTGGGCCTACAGTTTTGGGTGGGTGTGGTTTGGGGTTGTTTGTTTGGTTTTCAACAATATAATACCCTGCTGGGTGGTTCTTGTCCTGGGCCTTGTAGGTGAGAATCTTCTAAGCTCTCGTTTGCATAAAATACACAAAGCAATACAGAACTAGCTTGGAAAAGATGAAGTGCAATGTGAAGGCAAAAGAAGAAGGCATTTTTGTGTTGAGAGGTTAATTTACTAATTCTCTTTGTAAAGGTTAAAACCCAAAGTGTACTATTTGAATACTCTTACTAGCGATCTTTAGAAACAGGAAAGCCAGGTAACTTGCTGGTTCTCAGCGTGTGCTGTACAAATCTCGGCTGTCACAAAGCAGCAATGGGAACTGATGAGCTGCTTGTTCATAGTGGAAGGGCGTGTTCTTACAAAGAGGTCTCTTGATTTGTAGCTGGATACATTTAGTACTTTAATCAATTACAGGGTGTGTAACTTTTTACTAGCTGAGTGCTCACCTCATCTAATTTTAAAGTTGTTTTCCTTAAGTGTACGAATTTGAAAAAGTGATGTTTTCTTCCCATCAGGAAGACTCACATAAGTGTTGGCTTTGTAATGGCAGTTAGTTGTTAATTTTGGAATTTTTAATCTGTACAATTACTTGAAGAATTGTTTCTCCTTTATGGATGTATTTCTATTTCTTTTACAGCCTGACCGACCATCCTTTCACAGCTCAGGAATCAATCATCCCATTTCTCCTCTCTATGCCTTCCAGAACTTTCTGGAACTGACACACAGCAAAAGTGGGAATTCCCAGTGTCCAGTACCAAAGGCAGGCACTTTGACTCTTGTTTGGTTAAGAATGTGACAGTATAAACTATCAAAGCACAACGCTTTGACTACTTCTCAAAGTACATAAATATTTACTGTATTTACTCTTAGGCTCCTTGCAGTGAATATTATGACTGTTATTCTGTTAAAGCTAATGCTTGTCTTTCGGCTGCTTGTTCTCGCAGGCTTTGCTGCACAGCAGGGCCAGTGAGGTGTAGAAACAAATCCCTGGGAATGCCCTCGGGGGAGGGGACTCTCAGCTCTGGAGTAACTCTTAACCTGCAGCTCTTTGTCTCTGCAGGTTCAGTTGAACTCACAGCTTTCGAAATTGAATCGATGTTCGGATGCTCACACAGCACCTGCAGCCGGTCACCCAGCAAATAAGGAGAAGTGAGTGTCATCTACTGCAATTTAGTATTTTTATTCTTTTATTTATAAAGCCCTTTGTCATTTTGGTGTGTTTGGAACTGAGTAAAACAGTTCTAGTACCAAGCCTAGTTCTGTGGTCTTCCTTTCTTCGTTACCATTATTATGAATTTTGTGTTGATCTGTCGAAACCAAAGGAAGAGCTGTGCTTTCAGGAGTGGGCCCCAAGGAACAACAGTTCAGTGTTGCTCCTGCTGACAGATCTAAGCCATCAAGTGCTGGCTCACTGAAAAAATTAGTTCTAGGCTGTTCTTAACCTACTCAGTGATGGTTTAACTTCAAATGGTAAAGGTCATAGAAATACAGTAGTCACACTTCTACTGAAGGTTTTCCTGAGCAAGGCTGTAGCTGCCCTCATTGTAATGCCCTGGTAACAAACTGCATTTGCTTTAAATTGTAACTGGCCTTTCTGTTTCTAGTGGTGATCAGCTGGGGCTGGAATCCAAGTATTTCAAGAGAAAAGATGACAGCATTCCTTTACGAGGGCTTAGTCAAAACACACTGAACTCGGGTAAGTAGGAAACAGTAGAGCAAGGCCTTATTTGAAATGTACTTGAAGGGCAATAACAGCCATGGTTCAGTGCAATATCCTGTGCTGTTCTGCAGAGTACCTGAGACCCTACTTGCCAGCCAAAGCCCAGCCGTCGCCAAAAGCTGCTGGAACACCAGCCTCAGCCTATTTTCCTGGATCCTAGACAGGATTCTTACAGTAAGAGTCCTCTTTTAACCATCAGGGGATTTTTGAATGTTCTGCAATAGTGTGTTAGTAAAGTATCAGTATGAACTGATGCAATTGTATGAGCCAGTTTTCTTTGAGGAAGGGAGCTTGACCGACTTGGATGATGTTTCAGTGCTTGAGCCTAAGGACAAGAAGATAAAGGTTTAAGGAGCTGACAGCACCAGGGCTGTGCAGAATTTTCTTAGTATATTGTTGACCCTGTAAATCCTCCTAAAAACCCACCAAAGTGCTCTGACTTTTTAATAACAGATGAAATGTATGTCCCCTGAGCGAGAACACGTACCTGAATTTCTGTTTCTCGACTCTTTTCAGAGAAAGGATGAGGCAGAGGAAAAGCACAAGAAAACTGTGCTGTACTCTCCATTTTAGTAATGGTCAAGCTCCTACATTGGTGTGACTTACAGTTCAGTTTTAAAAATTTGCTTAATTTTGGAACCAGCTTATTTGAATTGCATATAGACTTACAAATAAATGTCATACTAAAAATGCTAAATTATTTCACTGAAGGTAAAAAATTGAAACTTAAAATTCTCACTCTTGGTTCCCCAAACTTCTCTGTTAATCGCTCACTGTTACATTCCACAGGCCACCGTGCATAAAACATTAAAAGGTGAAGTAGCTGAATAGTTGACTGTTACCAAGTATCAACATCTAAGTTACTTTATTTTTATAAATCATACTTTACAACTGTAAGACTATACAGAAATTTAAGACACTCTTACATGTATTCAGCTTGTTCCACTGTTTGGGTTCAAATGCTAGAATCATGTAACAACCCATTCTGTGCCATCTTTTACTTGGTGTCCCCTGCAGAACGAGCATGCATGGACTTCTGCCAGGCAAAGGACCCTTATAATGACTACTCCTTACTTTTGTTAAAGATATTTCATTCCTTTTACCTTAGTTACTCAGGTGCACCCAGAGGATGGTACAGTTCAGGGGTTTGTTTTGCTGTGTGAAATGTGTAAATTTGTTTATAAATTAGCACCATGTTAATGTGCAGTGTCTGGTTTTGTCATGTGTATGTGTCAATGGAACTATTAAATGGTTTTTTTATCAAAAGCTCTGATTAGTTAATGTTTCAGGAGTACTAAACCACCCTCTGCACTGTACTGCAATTCCCAGCTGAGGTAAGCACCAGAACAGCTGTATTTTATTTACCTTTTCCCGCAGTTTTCCTTGTTGCTTATTGTTCCCCAGGCAGTGCAGTGCCACAGGCCCACAGCTCCTGTCTCCAGCTGGCCTCAGGTGTCAGTGACTGAAGCTGTGCTGATCTCGCAGTGCAGATGAGCTGCTGCCAAAGGAGTGTGACAGCAGCTCCCAGCCCTCTTAAAGCAAAAGTGAACCACATGTACTGTAGGCCTGGGCAGCCCCGGCCAGGCTGGCTGTGTGGAACTGACTCGTTCGTTGGAGCCTGGATCCATGGCCATCCTGTTCCACTGGATCCCCTGGGAAACAAGGAGCCAGCTGCCGGCACCCTGTGCTGCTGGACAGCAGCGACCTTTCCACTGTGCTCAGGGCTGCTTTAGCTAACACAAAGCTCCATGCTGGATCTCTGCTCCAGCTGACTTTTCACACCTACTGAAGTATAACACAAATGCAACTACTGAGTTTCACTTAAGGGTTGAAGAGACATTCACAATTATTTAAAAATTCATTAAAATAGTCAACTTTATTAACAGTTTATTTACATTTTCTTTTCTTGCTCTTGGTCAACCATGGTGAATGTTCAAAGGTAAAAAAGCATTAAGCAATAACCACAAGATGAAAACATTTTAAACCTATACAATACTTTATACACAAATTTATACAAAGGAACACTTAAATAATACAACTGGACACAAAAATATACACTTTTAGAGAAATTCACATCAGTAATTGTATAAAGCTCTCTTCTGTACTAAGGGTCCTGAAAATTTAGGACTAAAACTTTAGCTCTGTAATGCAAAAGGGTTATTATGACAGTCCTCAAAGGCCACTATATAGCACACGGACAGATTCAAGGCTATCAGCTTATAATGTTCAGTCTGTGTATTCAAGTTTTGAGGTCCTTTATGATTATGCAACCATCAGAAATAGAGTGGTTTAATAAACGGTACAGAGGAAAGCAGAGGTTTAGAGCCGGTATTAAAATTTGTAGGCCCAAAACACCCACTTCATATTTCAACAAGTGTCTGATACAACCGTTTATTCAAAAATAGAGTAAATGCACTTACATAAAAATAACTTTTACTGTTCAGCAAGCGTGCTCGTGTGATTTTTATATTAGTACAAACTTAAAAAAAAAACCTGCCATGTGACTTTTAAAAGAAATGATACCAATTCACCTCCCTACTTAAGTACATTTACATTAAGGCTTTGAATCATTTGACCCAAGATTTTACAACATTAAAACGAATGGGTCCACATGGATGCCAGTCTGTCTCATTGAGACGTAGCATGACTAGAATTAAAGCTCACCACCGTAAGGAAACAGAAGGACACATGCTCATGCCTTGACTATTGTTTGTCTCTGAACTAGAATGTAAAGTTTAGCAGTAACAGTATTTCATGGCAAGAGACAAGTATGTAACAGTTTGTTTATAAAAGCAAGTAAGTTTTTAGTTCAATGGCAACATCTTTGGAGAAAGTTCCTGTTTCAATTCCTACAGATTTCATGCAGAAAGACACTTCTTAAGATTACCTTAAGAAATTACATTTTGATGGAGTTGGAATGTTGAAACTGCTGATAAAAGAAGAGTCCAAAGGGTCTTCCTGGATTTTTGTCATACATTTGTATCTTGCAGTAATGGTTCTTTAGCTTCACCAGGAGCTTGTGGGCTGTGGGGATGGCCGTGGCTGCCACAGTGTTTCTTCCAGTTGCTGGATCTTACATTTAGGTTTGTGTGTTCAGGAATAAACAAGGCAACAAGTAGTGCCAAGAGCACAGAGCATGCTCCAAATAAGAATGGGGGTCCAGGAATGATGGAATTCTGAAAACAACAACAGTGATACCACAAAGTGTTAATGAGCCTTTACACACACATTAACAGCCTACAATTGCTAATTACCCACTTTCAAGAGTGAGAAGAGCTGTTGCCTGACACACTAGTGAATAGAGTGCAGGCTTTTAGAAGGAATGAGGAAGAACGTTACATCCCAAGATTTAGGTCAAGGGAGCACGTGGTTCTTATTAATGCTTGCCAACTTCCTTTTCTAGTGCAAGTTCTTCCTGCTGAGTTTCTCCAAAAACTTAAAAAAAATAGCTTGGTAATAGGACAGCAAAAAAACCCATACACCATTGGTCCATCCTTCCCTAAGGTAGTCTTCTCACAAGGGTCTCAGCTGTCTATCACTGTCAGCTGTATCTATTTGAAAATTAAATTGAACCAGTGCCTGTAATTAAACATCAGTTAAACAACCCTCGCCGGAGGGACTTAGAAACCTCTTTCTACACCCTTCATTTGCAGTCAGTGTAACAAAATGTAACACAGCATCAAACTGGAGAACTGATGGGCACAGGAGCCCTTCCTAACTTCTTTTGGAAGCCGTAAGTACAGAAGAAACGTACCTGTTGTAAATGGTACTGTGCAACCACACTACCTCCTGATGCTGATTCGGGCATGGGCAGTTCATTCAATTCAACGTGAAATATATAGAATATAAAACCATAAAGTGCTGGTCCCAAACCATTACACAGTCCTCTAATTCCTGTAATCATCCCTTGAACAACACCTGGGAAAAGTAAAATACATGTTCTTACCTATCCATAGTTATATAATTAACTACTTCTAATGACTTTATTAACTTCACCTAAAAACTGATGCAGGCAGGAAAGCTCTAAATGGTGTTGCACTATGGGTAGCAGTAAACAAGGGGTGCAAAGAGCTGGTCATTATCATATATTCGAGTGTTTTTCCATCTGCCTCTAGCAGAGGGCAGTGCCTGCCCTGCTGAGCTAGTTCAGAGGCCAGGAGAAGGGCACTATCCCTGCTGTCACTGTCTCACACAGGAGAGAGAGCACTGCATGCAACAGCGAGGAACAGTGCACTGAGTTTGCTGAATATTTTGCTACTGTAGGGCCTTGTTGAAAGTTTTCCCTCTGCACCGGAAGTACATGGTACAACACACACAGTGCAACTTCCAAGGAACCTGGACTTAACTTGTGGTGTGCTAAGCTCAGGTGTCTGGGCTGCCCTGCCAGGACTCAGCCTGGCTCACAAGCACTAAGCCCAGAGCCCAGTATGCCTGCCTGCACAGTATTCCTTGACTAGAATTCCAAGAACCAGGAGCAAACCTACCCTGCTGGTCGGCATCAGCAGTTCGTGAGACCAGGGCGCTGACAGCTGGGAAAGTAATGCTGGACATGGCGGCCACAGCGCCGGCTGCCCACATCATCCTGCAAAACACACACTGCAGTGAGTGCTCTGGGCCAGAGCTCTGCCCTGGGAGCACAGGGACGCGGCGCTGGGGATCCTGCACTCACACCCTTCGCAGAAGGGATCAAATGCAGACCAACCCTGCACCAGCCAGACCTAAGTGAAATGTCCATACCATGGCTCTGATCCAAAGCCATACCACGCCAGCTGCAGTATTTGGAACCCCAGGCCCAGCAGGATGGTGTTCTTATTTCCAATGGACCGCATCAGTAAACTCAACACTATTGTCTAACAGAGAGGGGAAAAGTAAATTGTCAGAAAAATAACATCTTATTCTACATGTTAAACACAGATAAGCTGATGAGTTAATGAATTAAAAAACCAACAAAAAACCAGAAAGCATTTTATACTCAATGTCAAATACATGCAATAAATTAATTTTTAAGTAGTGTTCTTCAAAAGCAGTATTTGCCTCTACCAAAAAAAGCGCAGTCATTTAGCAAGTAATATGACCAAACCATCACCCCTTCTTTGATGCACAAAGGATTTAGTTCTCCCTTAAAGAACCAAACCCTTGTTGTCAAGTGTTTTCATCTAAGTTAGAGTCTTAACCAATTTTTAGAGATTTAGAAAAAACAGACACAGAAAAGCTGAGTCACATTTATGGAACCACAGTGTTCTGCACTCTCCACAGTGCTTCCTTCTTTTCAGCTTGCGAAGCCAATGACACACAGAGCAGTAACTCACCTGTGCAATAATGGAAAGAATCCCAAGGACTGCTATAAATGCTGCGACACTTTCAGATGAAAATCCCATTATCTATATTAAAACAAAGGCAATTTGATTATTAACCATAAACCATGTGTCATGATGTCACAAACCCCAGTGAGGGAACACACAATGCAGAAGACCAGTATTATTCAGCTCCTCATCTTTTTTTCATTACATCAAACAAATCAATGAAAATAAAGGGGCATAAATAGAAAACAATTAAATTGTTCCCTCAAAAATAAAGCCAGTTCAACATATTTAACCTCATAGTCCAAGAATAATGCAAATAATTACAAAATAAAAGAAACTGTTTTATAACTCGTTCATCACTCCCCTCTCCTCTCTTTGTCTGTCTAAAAGAGAAAAACAGAACAAGAAGAGGACTTAAATGAGTTCCTGGGAGCTTCTAAATTATGAGTTATCTATACTTTCCATACTAGTTCAGTAATACTGAAAACTTCCTTAAATCCTGTAAATTTACTTTTGTTCAAATTCATATCAAAATGTTACATTACCTGTCTGAGGTATAGGAAGAAGCTGGAATATTGGCCTGCCTCTGGGAGGTAGGAGAGAAATACTGTTATGCAGATTAGCAGCACAATGGAGTCCTGGCCGACTTTCTTCAGGGACTACGGCAAGAAAAAAGAATTACGAAACATTCCACCTTCATTTCCAAAAAGCAGCCCTAGCTGGGCTCTGAAAAGCCTAACAATGAAGTTATGTGGCACCAGCAAAGCATTCCCTTTATGTTTAGCAAGATTGTTGGCAAAAGCATCACCAGTGAAGCAAGGTCAAGCTTGAAGAAATTGAAGGCTTTGTTCTTCAAGCCTGAACTATTGTAAATTCAGTCTCTTCCCTGTCTCCAAAGCTCAGTATCTAAAAGTAACAAAATATTCCCTATTTAAGTAGCTTACTGCAAAGGGGTCAGCCTGTTCCCATGAAATGGGTGCTCCCCAGGATGCTGGCCTCATCTTCTCTGGCAGCGATTCCGGTACAGCAACAAGGATAAAACAGATGTCCAACAAGGCTATTGCTGTAGCCAGCACCACCACCAGGCTGTCCCCGTACGCTCGGCCAAGGTAGGCACCGATAGCAGGGCTGGTGACTAAACTTGCTGCAAACGTTGCTGAAACCTGAAATAAATAACAGCTGGTAAGATTTTCAGTGAGACAAGTCTGCAGTGTTATTACCCACATTTCCTCCTTTTCAGAAGCCTAGCCATTTTAATCATGGAGTAATTAAAAGTAACCTTTTTCCTATGCCTATGTGGTAGCAGGTGTGTATTTTAGACAATCACAATTTTTCAAGAAAAACTTTCTTTTTCTCATAACTGGACAGCAATGTCAGGCTCACAGCACTCTTGCATGTGTTGACATAATTAAGTTTAATTAACTATAGACTCTACTGATATCTCTGGGAAGCTGTATTTAATCTTCGTATTAGTGAAATAGGCAATGTCTATTAAAAAAAATACATCACATATATAAAGGGTATATTAAATGTAATATGCTGGTTAATCCAACTCAGTAGTTCTCAGTGAACCAGCTGGCCTTGTGAAAGATGTTAACTTAAAACCTGAAGGAACTTTCTCAACATATCCCAATCCCGGCTGTGTACAGGCACAAACAAACTATTTAGTTCTCTATCCATTGCTTTCAGCTCTTCCTGCTGAATGGTAATGGATTCTGCAACTTAA
Source organism: Aleadryas rufinucha (assembly GCA_013397815.1). NCBI lineage: Eukaryota > Metazoa > Chordata > Aves > Passeriformes > Aleadryas > Aleadryas rufinucha. Next base: position 1,504,460 of record VZTH01013960.1, read on the forward strand.
ACACAACAAATAATTCTGCTAATCCATAGTAACATGAGGCTGTGAAGGCTCCTGAGACCTGGCAGGTTATCAGGAGATACTGGAGAAACAGAGGTGAGTTGTAAGAACTTAAAACAGACAAGTAACTCAGCTGAGTTTGTTCTGAACTGCAGCACAGCAGAGTGACTGGAGACACAGGCAGGGGCAGTCAAGTACCACACAACGGCAGTTCCAGAACAAAAGGTGAGATTTTTGAAAAGATGACAGAGTAGTATCAGTGTGGGCAAAAATGGATGGAGGAATAACTAAAGCTCCTCAAATTACATCATTAAGACTGGTAACAGCCTTTAAGACAGACACTCAAGAGAGCTTTTAACATGGTCACGTTTTGTTTCATTTAGAAGCAGAATATTCAAGAGATACAAGACTGGATGACAGGAACAATTAAACAGAAAAAACCTGACTCCAAATTAAAATCAACTTGCCACAGGAGAAAAAACCGCAGCTTTGAAAAGCATTACAAACTGAAGGGCTTAGTACTGAATACCACAGGAAAGAGCCCAAATGATACATACCAAACCATAGGCCATGCTTCTCTCATGTTCTTGGGTTATGTCTGCTACATATGCAAAAACTACAGAAAATGTCACTGCAAAAACTCCAGACACAGAGATTACAGCGAAGTACCACCTAAGAACACGATAAAAAAAATCAGAATAGCTAAATAGAAACAAAAAGTCTATTCAATCCAAGTGCAGTTAAACAGTAAATCACTTTGTCCAACTTATCCTGACAAATTATTGAGATAATCTTGGACAAAGCCAATGTGAACGTGTCTTGATAGAATTGTCTAACTCCTATGTGCACCAAGTACAAACAGCATGATTTTGTAACATCTACAAAAAGCTGCTGTGATTAAAGTACTACTAGGAAACAAGGTGTTCAGCTAATAAACTCAACTGGTCTGTGACTCAAAGCAAATTAGGAACTTCAGTATTTTGAGAACCTGGTCATTGAAAGGCCTCAAAATCTGCCATATCTTTATGCTATAGACACTAGCACTTAGCATTTGAAACCTTAATAAACACTAAGAAACAAGCTCCTTCTGAAGAGGGATGAGCAGCCTGTGTGACCAGAGAGAAAACAAGGCTGATGGAGCTACCTGAGCAGCTGGCACTGGCCTGTGTCAGTGCAGGCTGTGCCACTGCTGCTCCACCCTCAGGGACAGCACAGGGGTCAGGGAGCGAGCCCAGGCCCCTGACTCCTGCCCTACCTGGGCAAGGTTCCAGCCAGTTAACAGGTCGGTAAGGTGCACACAGCATCAAAGCCGGTGGATTTTAGAATTTGAGAAACAAAAGTGTAAAACTGCTGTGACATTGTAGGTTAAAAATGGGTACTTCACAAGCCCGCATTACGTAAGGTTTTGATTTCAGTGTTGCTGGCTGGTATCTGAGTGAGAACTGTGGCCACAATCCAGACCTGCACTGTTCACTGGACAGTGTTCTCCAGCTTTGGCAGATGTGCTGGAGCAGGACGTAGGGCTTACAGCACACAGATCAAATTCAGCAGTTACTGAAATTCTGACCAAGGTTGTTGGCCTCATGGCAGCTGCTTCAGGTTTACTGTTCCCCCAGCTTTGCACAGAAGTAATACTAAAGGCTCAACCTTCCATGAAGCACAAAGAGCATTTTATCAACAATGCTACACACATAAGCATTAGACAGCAACCTCAAAAAGCAACAGCCAGTCTGGTGTGATCTGGTGTGAAACAATTTACTAACCATGGGCTGATCTTCATTAGTGGTATTGGTGCACAGGTGAAAAATACTGTTAGCAGCAAGAAGGACTTTCGTCCCCACACATCAGACAGGGCACCTATGAGTGGGGCACTGAGAAATGACAATAAGCCCTAGGTGAAACAAAACATTTGAAGTTAGAACTAAGTGGTCAGACTTGTGAGAGCTGACCACAGCACAGTCTGAGAGCAGCCCAGGCTCTGGTTTGAACCAAGTCAATGGCTACCGTGCAATGCACCAAAGGCAATGTGGCCAAGCATTACTCATCTTCTATCCCATGTCTGGTTACAGAACATTTGAGATCTGTTACCTCAGAACTACACAAAATTCAAAATGCAGATGATCCAGTCAATACTAGCAGTTTCATGAACTGTGTTTTGTCTTAGCTTCTTAAAATTCACACGAATCTAAGTAATTGAAAATACTCTACTGAGGCAACAAGATCCAAATAAAAAATTATCCACTTTCAGCACCATATGCATAATTTGGGATTAATCAACTACCTTTTTATTTGCTGAACCCAAACAGGAGATACAGACCAAGCAATACTTTACTAAAGTAAAAAGATGCACATTTGCCTTCTTAGCAGTAATTTATTCCCATTATATTTAAACTGTGAAGGCCATATTGAAAAACCTCTTGACTGTTTCTCTCAGCTGGCAGTTATTTCTATATTCCTCCCACCATTCACTTTAAATTGTACTTGTGATTAACTTCTGTCAACTTACCTTTACTCCTTGAATTAGACCATTCATTAGAAATGTATGTTTTGGGAAGGTTTCATGCAAAACCTGGAGAAGAAATATTAATACTGTCATTTACACAATATCAACTACAAATATTGCTCATGATACATCCAACTTTATAATGCACAGTAGATTTTTTATCTTCATAGAATACAGAGAAAAAAAAAGAAGAAAAAAAGGCAAACCACAAATAATGTGATTAATCTTTAATTTGCATGAAAAGCATTTTGAGATTTCAGTGCCTGAAATATAAATAAACCACAGAGAACCTAGAAAATTATCTCAGAGCAGACTCTCCACATGTTACTGTGTCATCTGTTGGGGACTGGGGAGAGAGAGAGAGGACAGATGTCACCATCCTCAAGTGGCTCTCAGTCTGGTGAACAGAACCCAGGAATGCAGCTGTCTCAGTCTGATTTGTGTTTAGATGACAGGGATTCCATTCAGTGACGATGTGCAGTTCATACCTAAGAGACTGTTCCTGGGTAACATCAGCTTTCAGAGCAGCACCAAGACTACATTTTAAGTGGAATTGGCTTGGGAGATTTTTAAGCCTTCACTCCTTTTAATTTGTCAGCATGTATCACTTGCAAATTAAATCCAAATTAAAAGCAACCAACTATATGAGAAAGTACTTTGGTACAAACACATTGGTATGACTGGCTCAATAATCACAGGGATGCTTTGACTGGTGTAACAGGGTCTGTGCTCTGAAGCTTCTGCTTAAAACACAGCCAGGTCAGCAAAGACCTCCCTACCTGCAAACATGGTTGCATAATGTTACCACATTTCAAGTGTATTTTTGTCCTTACATTTGTAATGTACCAATGTTTTATGGCATCTTGAAAGGAAAGATAATTTCATTACCACCTTACTGGTTTCAATCGGAAAATATTTACTTGTAAGCTTGAGTGTTAGCAGACTTGCATGTAAACAGCTATGCTACACCATTACACTGCTATAAAGAAATAATTGGAATTTTTGATACCATCTAAAAATATAGAACTTTTTTTCACTTGCACAACAGAGCAGCTCAGTCATATGTAATTTTCACTTCATGTAATTCAGAAGATGCTCAGTGCCTTTGCAGTAATTGTCCCACCTCCCATACAGTGAGAAAAAGCTCCTGAGGATCACCTACCACTAGAGTGGGAGCTGTCAGGAGGCCCCAGGCAAAAAACTCCAAGAAGATCACGATAACAGCGTGGTAGACACTAGGTGAGCCTATTCCTTGAGGCTGAAACAGGAGAAAAGACAGGTGAGTAAAACATCTGATCATCTATCAAGAGTCATGAGAAATGCATCTGAACACTATAAACAGAAGGAATAATAATGAAACAGGACTCAAAACTTGGGAATAGTTACCCAAGCTAATTGGTACGGAGTGAAATTCCTTTTGTTAGCCCTCCGATGCTAATGTCTTGAAGTGTCCTACTCTTACACTGCAGAATCCTTCACTGCCACCTCAAAAAATAAACCACTTACGTTGCCAATCTGGGAAACAAGGATGCTACAGGGAAAACAGACTCTTCAGAAAATTAGTTTGTTTTCCTCGAGAAAAGTGCTTAAGTCTACACAAAGCCACACTGAACCAAGTTTCCATGGTTTCAAAACACGGCAATGTCCACACTCAGCTATCCCCAAGTCTCACTACTTGGTCTATCAAACAGCTCTTCTGTTACTAAAAGGCACCACTGCTACATACAAAGCACAGATCTAAACCAGGAAAGAAACTAAAACAATGAACATCAGAAGCAAATCTCAGGATCAGCACTTCCCAAATACTGAGTGCAAGCCTATCAGTTACAGTGTGCTTCAAATGCAGGAAGAGATGCAGATAAAAGGTTTGACAAAAGGAACTCGAAATTCTTCAGTGATTTAGTAGAAGCAGAGGTAGCTTTTGAAGAGAACAAAAAGAGCATGGGTGGGACAACCTGCTCATCTTGTAGACTCTGTAAATGCTGTCTAACAACATGCCATAGTTCAACATTTGCAAATTAAGGATAAGGTTCACTAATTATTTTTGTATGAAAGTAGTATGAATACAACTCCTCAGAAATCTCATATGCATTCTTTCAGCTTAGAAGTGCTGCCTTAACATCTACTTTGCCAGCTTTGTGCAAAGGTGAGTTACTAACAGTGGCCCTGATGTGATCAGACTCAGCATCTACACTGAGCACAAACACATAGGCTAAGAACCTCAGCTGCTTCCCAAGAAGGCTCAGAGGGATTTTATCAATGTGTATAAGTAGCTGATGGAAGAGTAAAGAAAAGAGCCAGATTCTTCTCAGAGGTGTCAGTGACAGGACTGGAGGCACATACTGAAATACAACAAATTATACTTGAACCTCAAAAAAGCAACTCCCTCTGAAACAGTTTCCATCCTCCAAACCCCAATGGACACAGCCCTGAGCAAACCGCTCCAGCTGACCCTGCCTGGGGTAAGACACTGGGTTAGTTGGATTAACGACATTGGAAGTGCCTTCTAGCCCCAAATACTACACAATTTTAAGTTGCAGTTAGGTAATACTGGAGTCTTTCTTTTATTAGGAGATTTATGCAAGCCATACCTAGCTTTTCTTTCCAGATTCCAGTATTTCCAACACAGGAAAAAAGAGCTTATTGAACAAATGCAGGAAATAAATACAGAAAACCTCACTGCCTACTCACCCCTATTGCTAGAAAAGATCATAATTTTCAAAAGTAACCGTATCAATCTGTAAGAAGTGAATTACTAAAGTAGCTCAGCACTGTGCTATTTTTCTTTCCCAAGCCCTCTTCAGTAAATACAGACATATCATACAGATATTTCTGCTATATTTTCAGCCTACTCTCCTAAGGAGGTAAATTAACAGTCTTTGTAGGTACAGAGAGTGGCTATAATTATCCTCACTTCCCACAGTTCCTTTCCCTTTCCACCCACAATCCTTATTTTAGCTTTGGGTTAAAAATTTATCCAGCGCTGCACAAACTGTAAGTATCAATGTTAGCTGCTTGACTCAGTCTCACAAAATCAGGTTCATTCTGATAGCCCCCAGATTCCTGTCATGTTGCTGACCCCCCAAGGCATGACAGTGAGGGAGGTGCCACAAACCATCCCACCCCTCCCAGCATGGAGGTCAAGAGCACCTCCATTCACAGCAAACACGAATGAGCTCAAAGGCCATCTGTCCCCGTGCTGCCCTCATCCAGCTCCGGGCAGCTCTGAGACCACCTGCACAACGCGAATCAGCAGAATGAAAGCAGTGGATGCTCTGCACAGGGGAACTGCTGCTGACTTTAGAGGCCTCAGGTGGGTGAGTGCTGCCCTCTGCCATGTCATCCAGCTGTAAGCAACACCAACAGAGCTTTCCAACACACTGGCAAAAACAAACAGAAGTGACATTTAGATCACTAGGGTTCAACTTCCCTGCTTTCTTGTTGCTAGTGCTCACTTATCACAGGCACTGTTATTTGTTCTTATCTACAAAAAAAAGTAGTAATTTAGTCACATTTAGATCATCATCTCTATAGCCATTTTTAAAGGTGGTGGCAACTATCAAGTAGCAAGGATGCTTCTGAGGTGAAAGAGAAAGGGAAGGAGATGAATAAGCAGTTACACTGCAGTGTATTAAGATACATTATAAGCATTCAGTCCACAAGGTTTCAGTATCAGTCTGATGCACCCTCCGAGCCCAACAGGCACAGTGCAGGTGCTGGGTGTTCAGCCCTGCCCTATTCTACAAACCTGCCCCCTTGTGCTTTCCAAATGGGCTAACACAGTGTAAAGCAATGGCCTAAGTGCAACTGAATCAAAAGGCCCCAGCCCTGCAGACAAAAGATACAGAGCCCTTGTGAGAACAAGCTGGAACTGCAATGTTCCAATCAGAAGAAGAGCAACCCTCCTGTTACCAGTAGCCAGAGCGTATTTGTGCCTGGCTAAACCTGTGGCACAAATAGGGCTCCAAGAACGCCTTTTCCTCTGGTTATAGAGGAGATGTCTTTAATCAAACACTTTGTACTGTCAATCATGCCAGTGATAAACAGTGCACATGCCAGGCAAGCCTAAGAATACACATCTGACAATAACAGAATAACAGAATAATTATTGCTCAAACAAAGGCATTGTGTGTAAATCCACAGCTGCTGCTCCTCTGCTGGAAAGGAAAAAAAGCACCAAATGAAGTCCTAATCTCTAATTCATTTCATGACTGCTTCAAAACGCATCATCTTACATCAGATGAATACATAAAAGAAGGAAAACTTAAAACTGTCGGGGAAAAAAAAAGTGTTGAAACAGAAGTTGTGGCTGCTCCACCCCTGGAAGTGCTCAATGCCAGGCTAGATGGGATTTTGAGCAACCTGGTCTACGGAAGGTGTCCCTGCCCATGGCAGGGGGGGTGGAAATAGATGATCTTTAAGGTCCCTTCCAAACCAAACCATTTGTGATTTTATGAAACCACTTCCCTGGTGTTACTGCCTCTCCTTTGGTGAAATCTGACAATACACACTTGAGTACAACACACCGTTACGCACTTTTTCTGTGATACAGCTACTAAAGCTGCAAGTAGAAAAACACAAAAATACCATCATGCACCAACCCAGGCTCCTGCACCACCCACTGCCTTGTCAAGGAGCCCCAGCAGAAACTGCAGTGGGAGGAGAGGCTTTGCAGAAACAATGGGTGGGTTTTCCTTTTTGCTTTTTTGGGTTTTTTTTTTTTGGTTTCCCATCAGAAACTCTTTCTGCCCATACCACTGCCTCATTAACCATCTGTACATTCTTTCTGGCTCACACAATTTTCTCTGACGTCAAACAATTCCAAAATAAACTAATCAGGCTGGAAAGTGTACATGAAGATGCTCAGTTAATTACTAATCTGCCAGTGGGAGACATTTAAGACACGGGCCATTTTCAGGTACCTGTTTCCTACAGTGTCACATACCACGCTGGGTAATGAACAAAGCAGCTGAGGACACTGAGCACTGAAGGCTGACTTAACATTTCAGCAAATATTAAATAAAATTCTATTCATGAAGTTTCTGCTGTTGTTATAAAGAACACTCTGCTATATCAGACTTCATAACTTAAAAAATGTATTTAACATAAATAAATTCCTAATTATTAAAAGGCAGAAAGTATCACAAGCTGAACTTTTTGTAGCCTATCAACAATCTACATACCTTCAGCTAATGTTTATGGCCCATTTTTCCAGTGTTTTCCAGTGTAAATTAAATTAATACAGAACTCATGGGAGTTTACTTTCAGCTTTTGAAACTGGTAGGAGGCACTGAATGATGTACTACAAGTATCACAGAATGCAGTTAATTGTAACTTTCTCCTCTCTAGGCAAAAGAAAGTTAAAGTTGAGAAGTCAGGGACACTTGGAAACACACTGTATCTTAGTGGTAGTCCAGAGAGAAAATAAGCACCGCGTCCCCTGAGCAACAACATTTACTCTGCTTGCACTACTCAATCTAAAATACTTGCACTTAACATTCGTACAAGGTAATCTCATATATTTCTACCTTTACAAAGAGCGGGAACACATCCTAGAAAACACCAACAACCATCACCAGAATTCGTTTTCCTTCCTAGCACTTAAGTAATCCAGCCAGTTGGCCACTTCGATGAACAGATAATGAGACTGACACCTGTCTCTTCTCCATTATTGTTCCAAAAAGACAAACTGAAGGGCCATCAGCAATTTAGTCTGTCAAGAGGTCTCGTTATTTGAAATAATGACATTGTATTTAGAACAGGGCACATCGAAGCTACAGAGTGTTACACAGTGGAAAAAATCCAGGGGCAATGATACATTGCAAGTAATGGCACTCATGAATATCAAAAAAACCAACCAAAACCCCACCCAAACCAACTCCAAGCTCCAACAGCCAAAACACTTAACAACTTCCTTTTTTTTTCAAATTTATGTATTTAAGAAGAAGCAAAATAGTGGGAAGAACTGCAAAAACCTTTCTTCCAGGAGCCATTTGCGGGACTGCTCAAGCGCAGGCGTCTGTCCCCCTCGCGGGCCCGTTCTGTCTGACCACGGGCTCAGCGGGGACAGCGCTCCCTGCCCACCGCCGGCAGCCCCGCACCCGAGCCGCGCTCCGCGGCCCTGCCCGCACGGCCCCGGCCCTCCGTGCCCTCGCTCACGGGAGCCACGCTCGGCGAGGGCGGGCTCGGACAGGTTCCGCTCACCTCGGGCGGCCGTAACGACCCGGCGTGCCCCAGGCCCAGCGCCTGAGGCCGCCCTCGCTCCTGCGCCCCTAAACCCGGCCGACGCGAGGAACAAACTGCGTTTGCGGGCGGAGCGAAGCAGCCTGACACGCTCACAGGTGTTCCTCGGGCAGCCGCCCCGCGGACACCGGCCCGGGCTGCCGAGCGCTGCCATCGGGGCTGCGGCGGTCGAGAAGACACCGCGACCGACGCAGGCGCGGCCGCCCGAGGCCCGCGGGCCCACCGNATCGCGCGCGCAGCCAGCGCTGCGCATCACGCGATCGCGCCATTGGCCGCGCGCCGCTCACGTGCGCGGGGCGCCCCGCCCCGTCCGTGCCCGGAAACGGGGGGGGCCGGCGTGGGGGAATCGGCGCCTTTGGGAATACGGGAGAAGGTGCCGCTGCCACGGCCTCGGACAGCCTCCGCCGCTCACCCCGAGCCTGACAACACCACGGGCTAAAAGCACGCGAGGGCGGCCCCTCGGGAGCCTCGGGTTCTTATCCGCCCCCCCACGCATCATCCGTCCCTCCCACCCGAATCGAAACAACCGGCCCCGCTTCCTCCTTCCCGGAACTGCTGAGGCGCCGGGGAAAAAGGAGCAAAGGAAGGCAATTCGTACGGGATATACCTGACATTCCTAGAGCCAGAGTACACAAACACGGATATAATCCACCCTAAAGATCCAGCTTGGAGACAGACATTCTGCTTTCTTACTATCAAGTTTTAAACTTAGTTTATGAAAGCTCCAACACCTTCAAACGGGAAGGTCATCCCAGGTTCTGATTTACCACAACGCCCGCAAGTAACAAGATAACAGGGATCAGCTAACCCATGGCAGCACGCCAATTAGCGGAGAAAATCTTTTATAAACATGTGCTGGCATTATTAGGTTTTCTGTGGCTTAGAAATTAATCCACTGCTGATGTCTGGCATCACTGAAGAGTAACAACTGTCCATCCTGTACTATTATATTCACGATACAGACACAAGCATCCATGGCCGTATCCACGTATCAGTCTTTTCTCTACGTTCTTATTCCTGCACCTTTCAGCCCTCTTGCTGCTTATCTCCAACTCCCCAGCTCCTGCGACATCCCTGTTTCCCCCAAAACCTCAGGTACACATGAACAGCTTCCCTGTCCCCACCAACAGTGGAACCTCGTCCCTAAGGTACAGACCGGCACTGCAGCTCCCACCTTGCTACCAAAGAGCTGTCAATCACTCACCACCTAATATAATGTGGGCTTAAGTTAAACGCTTAGCCTTAAGATCAGGCACCCCTTATCTCATCATAATGCACCTTTTAAGGAATGCACTTTTTAAGACCTTGCCGAGGCACAGCCCTACTCAGACCAATGGATCTAGTCACGGTGAGACAACGGCAAGCAGACTCGAGCCCACGAAACAGAGAGTGCGTCTAGCGGGTCCGGGATGTTTGCTATTATCAGTCATGTTACAATTATTAGGGTGTCACATGAAGTATTTGACAACTCTGTCCCACTTCTACTTGAAAAAGAGAGGGGTCTTAAAATGTTGGCACAATTTCAAGTCTATTTGTCAGAGTGCTGTTAGATTTTGGTGGGAAGGTCACACACAGACATGCATGTGACATGTAAGGGACGCGTAAAAAAAGTCGACATGACTACACAATGCAAGCAACGTCATTTGGTAACTAGGCTGACAAGACAGTTTTCTATCCACACCTTCATATTAGACCAATACCTGTCATTGATGTCATTATCTCAAAACAAATGCATTTAGGTATCAAGTTTGCTCATGTAGAGGATTCAAATAATATAGAATAAATGAGAATGTAGAATAAACTTGCTTTTGCTGTCATGAATTTCAGCCAGCTATGTTTTCAAATAACAAACTCCACTTACCTAGACAAGTTCTGACATAATCTGCTCTAATATTATGTAACTTATATATTAACATAACATTAACCTTAATATTTAACATTATTTAACACAAACTCCTGAAGAGGAGAAACAAGAATTGTCTGTTACATCTAAGCAGCGGCAGTGATCAACCCTCTATGCTAAGAAAATGCATACTACTACTTGCTAGCTGTAGAAGACATTACCATCATTTTGGAAGAGGGATGAAAAAGGACAGAATACTTATCTCCCGTGGGGAATTCCAAGGCATAGGCAGATGATGGGTTCACTGGTTTCAGATGAGATTTCTCCCGGAGTGCTTTTACGACAAACTTGAAGAACACTGTCCCCTGCAACCCAGTACTCTGAACCAGCTATGCTCCTTTGTTTAGACGATGAATAATTAATTTGTTACCTAATGGCAAAAAATTTTCAGTTTAAATCATGTTGCATGTGAGCATTAAGAGCAGGGCAAAATTGACAAAAGGAACTGATAGAAATGAAGTGTCCTGACAACTGCCGTGAAATGACCCAGTTTTATTATATTTGTCTCCAGAAAGGGCAGAGAAACATGTTATCCATCATACATAGCAATTGCTTGTGCACTCTGTTCAGGTCTTTGATATATTGTAAATTACAGCTATACACAGCTCCTTACAGTGTTACAGTGTTTTACAATCACACCCATACTGTAACTTGATATTGATACCCAGGTGCTCACTACCACCGCCGGGTCAGGGCACATCTGGGGTTCCAGACCAGAAGAGCGCAGAGTGTCACAAGAATACTGCTCTTTAATATGATTCACAAGAAGTCATGACACAGTGGTCAAAAAGGAGAATGTCTTGGTCACAATCAAATTGCTGGCAAAATTCAGTAAGATGCATGTTAAAAGATACCATTAACAAACATTTTACAATAGCCTTGTAGAGTTTATAGAAAATCATACTAAAATTATATTGTGAAATAATAATAAATGTTAGTTAAAACATTCTTTTATTTCTGTTAAAATACACATAAGGCAAGCCTCTCCTTTTAACAAAGCTCTCAAACAGTTTTTTTATCATATTCTTAATAAAGACAGTGCTTAATTTTAACCAGTTTATTACTACAGCGGCATTATCTACACATACAGAAGAAAAAAAAATACAGTATTTTACCTCAATATGGATTAAAAAAAGGACTCTGTTAGGTCATGTAAGATACATCCCAGTGTTCAGAAGTGTTATACCAAAAAAAATAACCTTTTCCAAACTGCCTGGAAACACCATATATTAAAACTGTACTCTGTAATCGTACACAAATATCAACATCAACATATAAAAACATAAGACTACCTTAAAATGTTTGCTACAATGTTTCAATAAATGATTTATATTTGGGCTCATATATTGACAATAAGGACAAAGTTTAAAAAATCTAAAAAAATTATATTCATGGCAGCAAATGCAAACATATGCTTAGCACATAAGCAATTCTTACTGAGCTATAAAGTAGTAATGAAATGAATATGGCTAATTACAGTCAGAATGATGCCGGAAGGTTGAAGATGAGTTAATGTGCCATGTCTACTCTTGGACGCAAATATGCAGCAGACATTCAAGAACAAGAACAAGCACTGAATGGCAAGTCAGGACAGGTTCTTTTTTCTTCTAGAAAGAGTTATAAATTCAGCTGAGAAATACTTAAAAAGAAAAGTTAAGAATTCAACTGAACAGAACTTTGGACAGGAACTGAAGCAGAAGATATAATCTAATCAATTCTATGTATTTTGTTTCATTTTGACCTGCATTTTTCTTTAGTAAAATGCCTTAATCCTAGATACCTAAAAACACATGGTGAGCTTACCTGGAAAGAGCAGGACCTTCTTCCCCTGGAAAATACTCAACATTAAAAATGAAAAGAACAATTAAAACTAAGGCAAGGAAACACTACTTGGACTTTCTCACAGTAATACACCACCTTAGGTAATGACACATTACACATACATGGTATAATATCATATTACACACAAATATTACCTAATACACACTCCCCCCCCCTTACTGTTTTTTAATAACTCTTTCTCACAAAACATAGACTTCAGATATGAAGGGAATGAATAATCCCCCTCAACACAATATCCAGCAAGAAACATTGTCACCAGGAGGAAAATGAGAAACAAATTCAAATTCAGAAAATGATGATCACCTAAATACAACAGAACATAAAGAGCTGATCAGGAAATATATTAAAATATTAAAGTTACTGACAACAAAACCCAGAAGGAATGCAATGTTTCATTTATCAATTTTAAAAAAATTCAACAATATCTATTACAGTGTTTTGAATTACAGCCATAAAAATAATTTAGAAACACAAAGCAATGACATACTACTAAAAGTCTGTGAGAGGCCTGTATGCGCATGAAACACAAGTAAAATGAGATTGTTTTGTCTTTTTGAGGAAAAATAAGACAATAGTTACTAAAACATTGCCATAAAAACCCAAAGGTGTTATATTGGAGAAGTTGAATCTAGAACATTAATCTACCCTTTAGTGAAACAAATAAAAAGGGAGGTTTTCTTAGTTTGTCTAAAACAAGGAAGTTGAATAAAACTATACAATTATCTGATTTCTTTGAGAAAATACATTATTGGGCACTTGTGGATTGCTTAGAAATACACTGTTGAAAGAAAAGTTTATCTTACTTTATTAAACTCAAGGTTTTTCACCAGTGAACTGATTTATTTTGCTTTAAAGATAGTCCTAAGTTTACTGTTATTTGACCATTTATCATGTATCCCAGAGATTCTCAAATAAAACCACCAAATACCCAAGTATTCAATAAATACTAGTACACCCAATATGTAAGTCTAGGAAAAAAATTCACATAATTCAAGTTACTGCAAATAAATACCTAGTTATAACTTCTATAACTTTATATTTAATAAAATTCTGCTAAGTATAGGTTAGCCTCCTAAATATACAACTAAACTAACAAAACCATTGCCTGCTTAAAAGTCAGAAAAGTAGTTCAGAAAGACAAGTTCATTTTCAGGAAGTTAGACTCCTACAGAGTTTGCTTTTAGGGCAAACTCAAAGCACACTATCCACTACTTCACAAAGCTCTGTGCTAGCTATTCCTCTTTGGTTAGTTAATGAGTTATAGACTTAAAACTACTTAAAAAAAATAAAATCCAAATACAAAAGTATCTCAGTGAGAAAATGTGCATATGCTCTCTGATTGCAAAGGTTACAGAAATCAGTAAGCCCTCCTCGAATCCTTTCTGTTCTCATGAAACACGTGCTGTCTCCCCTTGGCCAGAGTAACACCTCAGAGAAGAGCCTTTCCTCAGCCTGTCAAAGGCCAAGGAAACAGCTAAAAATGCAAATTCAGTTCTCCTTTTCAGCAACAAGTCTTTGAAGAGATCTATCTTGCTGGAAAACATAACTGGACTGACAAATGAAAGCACAGAAGTCATTGATTTACAGACAAGAGTTACTGTTCCTTAGTACAGCAGACAGCTTTCCAAAGCTGCATGGCATCCTATTCCAAAGCAAAGAGCACGTATTCCTGCTCTTTCCTTTAAACATCCTTACTGGCAAATATTGACAGGTGCACCTGAAATATTAAAACCAGGCTACATGGCACAGAGCTCCAGCCACGTGGTCATTATTTGGCCTATTTGGTCCCTACCTGTACAACTGGCTTTAAAATGTTCTCAACCCTGACGTTTTTTGGAGACTTTTTTTAGGAAAGTAACCGATTATATCACCTGAACACTTCCACTACTGTGATTCGTGAAATCAAAAGTATTATTGTGTAGGCCAAACTCCAACTGAGAGATTACTAGCAACACTTCCCACCTCATTCCAGAGCCGTGTGGCTCCCATTCTGCACTCGGTACCGCTGGGAGCTGCTGCTCTATGCACACATCTTACCTCATGCTGCACCCAGGGGGAAATGGCCAAATGTGACTTTTCAAAGATTGTGCCACTTTGAATGCTACAGGTAAAAGATTCAATGTTAACATAGAATGCCCATTTAGATAGTTTTGACCGCCAAGTAGCAAAGCTCCTGCAATTACAACGTGCTGGGACAGATTCAGAGCTCACCAAGCTTAGCAAGCCCTTGGCATAGCTCTGATAGTTCTTTAATGTCTTGCTCTGATAAGATAAGCAAACAAAACGTTGATAAAACATGTAATTGCCAAGAGAAGGAAAACACTATTTTTACTTGACTGACATAAGTGGAATTCTTCCTTTCCTGTTTACAGCACTTCATTAAGAAATCTCAGAGCACTCCTATAGCATCTCCTCATCTATCAAATGAGGTACTTTGGTAAACATTTTAAAACACCCTTCTCTTACACGTTTTCTTTAGCACAAGACAGATGTGAGAAAGAGCACGAAGGGGGTGGTGATGGGGAACAAGGAAATAAAGACATTTTTACCACTTGCCATTCTACTGGTAAGAGACTCCTGATAAGTTTTTGTATAAATGCACCATCACAGGTGTCACACGAGTCACCCGACATTAACATCCATTGTGAACAGTCTCCTGAAAACCAATGATTTTTAAGACAGTTTTTTTGTTTATTAGTTCCAGATTTTTTTAGTGTTTCTGACTATATGCAAATACTTCAAGTGAAGTGTTCATAACAGTCTAACTGATTTAATTGCAGCAAGGTTTCTTTGTGAAGTTGTTTTTTTTTTTGTTTGAAACAGAACAACAGCATGCTTTTATATTTACCTATTGCACAATTAATTGCTTTTTAATTATGTTTCCTATTAAAGTAATTCCACTACTAGACTGAATAGCTCCAGAGAACCCATTTTGGTCTGTTGGCTCAAGGACTCCCAGAACAAAATAAAAATTAAAAAAAACCACCAAAACTCTAATTAAGCCATTACATAGAAATATACAGAAAAAGCCTTGAAGAGTTCATGAGTAAACAACACTTGTTTAAAAAACACCTCTGTAATAAAGTACAGTACAGTATACAGATGCCATACACCATAATATCTCCAGATGGAGCTGTTACAGACAATGATAATGCCTTTAAAATGCTTATTATGGACTCTTTGTTTTTTTTAAATTGTGGTTTAAAAAAATCTTCAGAGGCTATTTAAAGCACAAAAACTACTTTTAAGGTTCTACTAAAAAGATGATTTATAATCAGTAAAATAACAAGAACGAACATTACATCTGAACAAGCACCCAGCAGAACCCTACTCTTACTCCCAGGTTAGTGCGGTAACCTCCAGCAGGTGTTCCCAGAGTTATTCCTTCTGCTACAACATTACAGGCTGATGAAGGCTGGAGTATTCCTCTCTTTGTACTTCAGTGAGAATGTTAACATTCTTACAATAGTTTTATATAAGCAACAGAATTATAATATGATCATTTAATAACAGATTTCCGTTATTAAATCAGCCTTCTAAAAATAGAAAAATATTTGATATTGTGAAAGTGTCTTTCAATCATATTTCAATTTTCACAGTTTTAATAAGGAGTACCTAATTAGAACCATCACTTTAGAACTATGACGTTCAGCTCATTTCATGTAAATAGACAAACAGCTAAAAACATATTCACTAAGATTAAATAGAATCGAACCCCAAAACCATACAATCTGACAATGTTGTCATGTGCTCTTTCAAAGAGTGCATAGGACATATTTCTGCAGCAGTCAATACAGTAATTCTTTTGATGCAATCTCAGTCAAAGCTGTAAACATTCCTAATTGTAGTTTCTTGGAAACTTTTGGTTCCTTTCAAGTTTTTATTAGCAAGTTGCACTGGGCATTCCCCTGACATTTCCCCCCCATCAGTTACAGACACCATCATCCTCCACCTGTAACCCCTCTGGCTGTTCAGAACTACTCATCAGCAATTCTTCAATACATTCAGGGCAGTCATCCTTCCCTTGCAATGCACAGTGACACTTCCACATGCCAGTGCTAGCAAGGCCCCCAGTGCATGATCTCGAGAAGCAGGTTGATGAGGAAGTCTGCTATGCCTTAATGGGATTTCCTGCAGGTTTGGGATCATAACCGTATAGGAAAGTAGCTGCTATTACAAGGATGGCTCCAAGGAAAAAGACACTGAATAGAATAGGGATGAAAAAAAAAAAGTTTGTTTCAGTTGATGCAAATTTATTTATGTAATACAATCAAAAGAAAGGACATTTTTCCATGAGGAAAACAGGAAGTTAAGTTATATTTGTCCAATTTATAAAGAACACAATAATTTGTGCATATTTATTTTAGAGGGATGCAGAAAGCTGTTGAAATAAGAAACTTGTAACTACAAATTAATGTATCATTATATTAACATATTCTGAAAATTAAAACTATATTTTCATGGAACAACTGCCAAAAGCATCAGATCAATCCTTTTTTCCTTACTTTTTTACCTAAAGATGTGTGCAAAATGGAAGCAGGAGCTGAAGAAAAGCAGCTACTGTGGTTACCTACCCCTTCCCTTTTTAACAAATTACATACATCATGTTGTTGGGGCTGTGTTTGCTTTGAAGTCCAAAGCTTATATAAAAAAAAATTACTGCTGCCCAAGAACCAGTTTGCGAGTCAGTATAATCTAACTTTTGGCACATACAGAAAGATTTGTCTCATGAAAAGACAGTAAAGGCATCTTTTCTATTGTGATATTTTGGCCTTTCAAGTTGTTTTGATAGTTACAAGTCTGATACTAAATAACCAAAGCCAGAATACAATCAGTACACATTTTAGAAAAGAATCTTCTCACAGACATGACAATGTCAACGATTTCACCTTCTGAACCAAATACTAAAAAGACTGTGGCATATGACATGATAATCCTTCAGAGGATACATTTAGCCTGTTTTGGGACATGGCCCCTTGCAACACACCCGAGCATTTAAAAACTTTACATCTATTACCCTAATCAAAAATGTCTGTAGATGTGACAGAAACAATTACACAGTTTCAGTTCAAATACATTGTTAGCATAAGCAAGGTACTAAAGATTAAGTTTGATTAACTCAAGTTAATCAAGTTTTATTAAATTGGATGGCTTCAAGTTCTACATGCTGCTACTTGGCTCTATTTAATTTCCAACATGTTTGCAGAAGCTGCTAAGTTACTTATTAATTTTCCATTTGAGCACACAAATTCTTGAACCACTTTCTACATTTGTTTTAATGGGACAAATATAGTCTACTTATAATTTAAGATCAATGTCTTCCACTTCTCAAGCCTAAATAGCTATTCCATTTCCTTTTTTGAATGTTTAAGTAAAGCCCTGATAATATAGAATCACGGAATAGGTAGGGATGGAACGGACCACAGTATTGCAAATATATACTTTTAGATAAAAAGATGTTTCTTTGTACCAGATACAGAAGTCATACGTATTATTCAAAATAACATACAAATGTATGCTATGAGTACATGTAACATATGCAAGGAGTGTTGGTCAGTCATAAGCAAAATCCTATTCTTACATCTGGAAGTGGGACTATTAATTCTACACTCCACACAGGAACATGCACTGCCAAGACAAGAAGTGCTCTGAACCTACCCAAGTACAAAACCTGTGGTACACAGAGCTTATCCCCAAAACATCAGGACACTGTACAGGGCCTAGAAGAATGGAAACTTTTCTTTCTTTCTTGGCTGTTCTCACTCCTGAATATGGCCTTGCCTTTAGAAACAGCTCTGCCTTTGGGCTTCTGGGTGCCCTTGGGCAACTCAGTGCTGCAGTGTCACCTCCCTGCGTGCGTGACTGCAGTGACCTGTGTTGGAGCCTGCGGTGCGACTGATGAAGGGTAGCATAGAGGCGACGTCCCCGTGCCAGCCCCGCAGTGCCGGGACACGGAGCAGCGCCAGCCCCTTGTCCCAGGAACACGGAGCAGCGCCAGCCCCTTGTCCCGGGGACACGGAGCAGCGCCAGCCCCTTGTCCCGGGGACACCGAGCAGCACCAGCCCCTTGTCCCGGGGACACCGAGCAGCGTCAGCCCCTTGTCCTGGGGACACCGAGCAGCGCCAGCCCCTTGTCCCGGGAACACGGAGCAGCGTCAGCCCCTTGTCCCGGGACCCTGACCCGCCTGAAAAACTCACTGTTAGCTACCGGATGAGGCTAAACTTCGATGGGCAAGTTGTACCTAAACATTCTGAAAGTGCGGCTTGGACGGGATTGGGTTTTTTATTTATTTTCGCAGTTATATCCGGTAAGCAGTAAGTTTTCAACTATTTTTTTTTTAGTATACATGGAAAATAATTCTTACCTTGTAGGGACAAAATCTTGCAGCCAGAAATAGGAGATCAATGTTGACAGTATAATAGAGAGAGAAGTTGCAAATCCTTTTAAAATGTTGTCCGCATATTTTATAACAGCAGCAATCACCAGCCCTCCAAGTGCCTGGAAAAATGTGAGGTTTGGATTCATAGAGATAATTTGAGAGAGAGCATTTATTTTAACACCATGAACCTCCTTTAGGAAAAGCTTTTGTCTATGTTGAAGAGCAATACATTTATTTTGTATTATGGATATGCACTGTTGAAAATAAATATCGGAGGAGTAGCTCTTTCCCCATTAAAGAAATTGTTGTTCGTATTACCACCACTAAATGTGTGTACATTGTACTGTACATTTTTATCCACAGGAGGAAGGGCATATAGAGAGATAACTTTTAACATCACAAAATAAATAATGCTTACATGCTTTTAATTTGCACAATACTTAACCACATACTTGCTATATATTTTCCAGGTTTTCATTGAGAGGTTTATGCTAAAAATGGTAGATCAGACTTTTGACTATAGAATTCTCAGTAGATTCATTGACACCCATTAGTCTCCCCAGTTATTTATAGAAGAGTAAATCCCTGAGTGCCTTCACAGAACCATGCAACACAAGGTATCTCACCTGTAGAACAACCACCACCCAAGTAAGTTTATTGTATCCTTGAAAAAATCCATTCTTTGACAGTTGCTCTCCATCATAAATGTAAACACCCATCAGTCCAAATATGCTACCAAAAAATCCTGAAAGTACAAGATTGATTTAAAAGCTTCAGGTGAAAAACATGCAAATGGATTCCTCATCCTTAAAGGCTGCTCACGTATTTCTGATTTTAAAACTGGACTGTCACTTGCAATACCATCACATCCAAATGCAATCAGTGCTGTTCTCTTTTAAAAGCTATGCTCCACACATAAAACAAGTTTTGATTGTTTCCATTAAGATATCTTTATATACTTATCTTCCATTGCTTTCTACTGGAATGGAGTGATTTTTGTTTATGGCATATAGCAAAATTCACTTAAATGCAATTTCAGTTTTCCTGAAACTAGGCATGACTGAAGGCTGAAGTCACCCTATGACCTAGAGAGAAGAACAGGGAAAACACTCAGTGGAGGAGAAGGTCTCCGGCATAGCAGGAGCAGCAATCAGCAGTTTGGCAATTCAGACAAGGATCTTGCAAGTGGGATTCTCCTGAGCCAGTCTCAAACACAATGAATGTTTACTAGTAGAGATTTAATGTCAAAAGCTGAAATTGGGATGAGACTGTGGAGCTTTTAATTTGGTGAGTACAGTGTTCTTCCATCAAATGGGAAGGTTTTCCTAATCCTTAGGAAAAACATGGCATAATGTAAGCAGCTACTCTGTGACTGATGTCTGCTCTAGTCCTGAGCAGGAAAGGGGGAACACGTTTTTCTATTCCTTCTCCGTGAAAAGCTGATTTTCATCACATTTCTTAGCATCTGAAAAAGGCAGCATTGTTTTGAACAAAATAACACCTTCTGTTTGACAAGAAATAATTCTTTTTGTAGGCAGAATTAAAAATGTAGGTTTCATTCAGATTAAACCATTTACTTGTATTTTCCAATTGATCTGCTAAAATAAAGAAATAAAATCGACAATTCACACATCCTTATTATGATATTGGTATGCATTAAAACGCGAATTTTTAAACAACTTATTTTCCCATTATTTTCTAAAGTTTTTATAATTATCTACGGATATGAAAATGAAAACCTGGTTGGACATACGGGTTTTTCGTTTGTGTTTTAAGAAAAGCTCTATTTCAAAGCTCTTGCTTATGAATGACTTGCTCCTGAATAACACAATGTCTGAAGTGGGCAACTACCTTGCACTTGCAGAAAGAACACACCAACGTATTTTTGAAAATGTGATCTCATGTTTTATGTATTTTGTAAAGGCTGTATTGTAAAAGCTGTATTTATTTTTGTATCTATTTAATATGTATTGCTCAATGTATTTATGTATTTAAATAGTTACTAAAAACTTTATGAAATACAACATTAACTTTATTTTTGAACTGAAAATAACCTCAATAATAAACACATTCTACTGAACTTCCTCTTGAGGCAGATTAAGCTCACTAAAAAAGTAAATACAAAACTCAGGTGATCTGATTCTCACTATAATCAGACATTTATGTCTTCGTATATCACTGTTCTAGTTATTCATAACCGCGAAGAGTGTGCTTAGACACAGTCTGCTCTGATCTCATTGTTTCACAAAGAAATTACTGGAACATTCAATATATGACCAGGCCAACTACCAAAGTGTACATCTGTGCACTGTAGAAAAATCTCAACAATGTTTTAGAAGAGATCATCGATTTTTCAACAACTATGGATTCTTACTGGAAATTATTTCAGATATCTGTTGCCAATGAAAGCACTTTTAGCATGGAAACTGATAGCAATAATAATAATCAGCTTTCCTTGGTAACGGATTTTATACTGCAGCTCCACCCAAAACACCAAATCTTACCTTAAATCCTGGACCAAGCCCCAGCTAGCTACCCTTCTCTGCCCCCCAAAATTCCCTAACATAACGTTTCCTGATGTATTCCCTACACCCTGTTCAGGATAACTTAGTATGAACAAACGCTGTTTCCATAAATACAAGCAGATAGCAAGGAGAGGTTTAGATTCCTTTCGCTATACTCAAGTTTCAAAATATTATGGTCATGTAAAAATGTTATATTTAAAATTAAGTTCTGCATTTTTAACTGAAATAATTTATAATTAAAACATAGTAGTAGGAAAATAAAGGAAAAAAATATGGCTTATTGACCAACTTACTAATTACTAAAGAACCCACACCATCTTCTGTTCTTGTACTACTGCACTACATTCTACCAGACTCAGTACACAGCTCTGATCCACAAAGTCATCTCATGACTTAACTTCACACTGTGGATTTGATCACTAGTCTGTTCTAAGGTGCTGGGAAGGTCAAATTCCACTCAATGCATCCATTCAAATATTCCATAAATAATTATTGCCTACAGGTGAAGAGGGATTCCATTAGAGAAACAAAGGCAACAATAAGCTTTGCTCCTGTTGCAGAAAAGGGACAAAAGATACTGTTGATGTCACATTTCCAATGCTCTAAACTGGACAAGAGTGCTTTGAAGTGAGGGAAAACTCACTCAGGAACACAGATCAATTCTGTTGTCTTTAATACCTAGGGTCGGGACGATCTAAGACTGCTTTGGGAATAGAAGATAGTCTCTTACTGATAGGTACACAGTAGGTACACCTATTTAAATAGTTAAGATGAATTGGTCTTTTGCATATGCCTCTCCCCAGTGATTATGCACACAACTGAAAGAAACTGACCTTTGTATTGAAATAACAGTAATCAATTACCTCAACTTTATTCACAAACAAAGATGATTTTATAGCTTGGCACTTTCAATACAAAAAACTGCCTACGCAGGCACAAGAGAAAAAATACCTTAATTTTAAAACATCTCAAAACACTGACTTGGAAACATATTTTATTTTAATATTCCTATATTCTCTAAAAAATAGTAAAAAAAATTCAATTGACAGAGTCTGTACAAATGTACAGATACTCTTATTAACCAAGTAAATCAAGAACTAGATTGAAATCAGAAAGTAACTGCTATAATTCCATCTAAAAGAGTTTAACTTTTGGTTTTTAAATAACATATATACAGCATATTAAAATGTTGGTGATATTTTTTATTTATACATTCATTTTGCACAATTATCGTAATGCTTCAGAATGCAGTATCTTTAACAGATGACTAAAATTAAACTTACCAAGCTGAATGTTTCTGATCCACACAGACTGCTTAGTTTCCTTTAAAATTTTCTCAAAATAAACCCCAGCAAATCCACTAGAAAAGCACGCTATGAGAACTGCAATCAGGCCTACAAATTGCGATCCTGCTGAATGCTCCTTAGCAGGTGTTGCTTGAGAATCTGAAGGCCACTGGATGTAAAAACAGTTACACAAAATTCACTGATGAAATCAAGTCATGAGCATCTATAAAATGCAAATTAGTTTTCTACCAACAGTAACAGTTACTAAATACAGACAATCACATGCTTGTAAAGTTTTGTATTTTGCACCATAAATACTTTTAAAGGACTGCAAAGCTACAATTTTTCTTTCTACGTATTTGTAAGGAGTAAAATTGTGCCTGAACTGGGAGAATACCCATCAATTTAAACAGGTGCAGGATTCATGCTTTATAAGCGACAACTGTTGCTGAATCCCAGTGTGACTTATCACGGTCATTCTCTGCCACCAACTTGTGTCACCCAACAGTTGGTTACCTTACAAATATAAGCACAGTTAGAAAACTACTTACACCAGCTGTCTTTAAGATGGGATGAATTGTCTTTTTCATGTGCCCCTCTTTGGTGATTGTACAGACTAGTTAAATCTTGCAATGTCTCTAATGCTAACTGAATAAAATGCAATGTCATAGACAAAAACTTTCTGAGGAGTCTGTTAAATACTGTCATCAGGTTTTGTTCTCATTTTTCATTATTGAATTTAATCACCATATCTTTTCCCAAATCCTTCAGTTTTAAAATAAAAATTTCGAGGATATACTAAAATCTGCTAAAAATTCTTAGAATAGTCTCTTATCCCATGATCCTGCCCTCCGAAAACTACAAGCTCTGGTACCTGCACTATTTAGAACTGAGGCCAATTTTGCTTTTTGAAATAGCCCAAAGTAAATATGCCATGCTGAAACCATATGACGAAGTGAACACGGCCTGTACTGGCAGAGAAGATCTGTGAATTCCTAATGTCTGAAGAAATGTGCTAATAAACATTGCTATCATTATTACTTGCAGGTTGCTCCAGAGGCCCTGTCACATTCTACAGTAGAGCACTGGGTTGCAAAAGAGGTGTTATCTTCTGCCTTTGAACCATTTCTGGTGTCCTCCAGACCTGGCCAGTTGTGATTTGTAGCTCCTGACTATACTCTGGTGCTCGTGTGCAGCTGGTAGAATCAGAAAGCTGGATAATCAGTACAGAAATCCATGTTTCTTGAATAAACATTAAAACCCCACAAACCACCTGCTAATATTTACCTGCACGAATGCCACTCCTGTCATCAATATTACCAGTGACAGCCACTGGTATACACCCAGTTTCTTGCTCAGCATGGACACAGAAAACAATGCTGTGGTGAGAATTTTCAGTTGATACGTAACCTAGAAGAACCAGAAACAGTTACTACTGCTACCCCATAATTCATGGGGGTTTCTTGAAACTTACAGAGAATTCCAAAAATGCAATACCTGGTATGTGGCTGCATCTAGGTTTGACAATGCTACATATAGCAAGTTGTTCTGAAGAGTGTAAATTCCTGAAGGAATAGCAAGTTTAAGAGTTTCCATGGGTTTGTAAAGGATTTCATCATGTAGCACTCTGTTCAGAGTCCGTAAATTGCATTCTACCCAAAGAAACAGTAAAAGAAATAGACATTCACTAAAAGGAAAGGGCGGGGGGAAGAGAAACAGCAATGTTTTGTTCTGAAACTGTTGCCCCTTTTTATAGCTATCACTGTGCCAACACCTGAAAATACTATCTATGTTTGACTTTCACAGGCTTTGTATATGTGAGGGAAAATGGCTGCAAGTGTCTTCCTACAGCCTGGAGTATCAGAATGAAAACAATTATTCAAAATACTTTGAGTTAAACTTATTGAAACTGTATCAATAACTTAAGATAATACATCAGAGTACCACCTAAAAAGTGCCTATTTAGAATCCTACAGAGTCATCAATATTTATGCATAGACAATGACATTTTTAAGCTGTTGAAAATCAAACAGAAATCAGATAAATTCAGTTTAAAATGTACAAAATAAGAACTGGAGTAAATGTGAATATAGTTTTCTTTTTTTTAAGCTTAAAACTATGACTCTTCCTGTAACAATAAAATTGCTTCTTCCCTTCTGCATCTGCTGTTTATCATAAGTTTCTAAATTATCATTCATGCTTTGGACACTTTTAAAGCTTTTTGGTTTTAGCTACTTCTACAAATGGATTTCTTAAAATGCCTGAGAACTTCCAAAATTTGAGATGTTAGCATAAAATTTATTCTTGCACTCCTCAGTATCCACGTTCTCTTAAGCAAATATACAGTATAATTATTGTCTTTCCAAGACTATTTCTTACACAAGGAGAAGGGAAATGCTTTGTTGTATGCCTGTACTCACATGGCTGCTTTGCAGTTGCCACTACAACACAGCATATTGATTAGGAAAACTACTTGGTGCAAAATTTGACACATACTGCTGTCTTTGTAGACTAATAGAACACAGGCCAAAATCTTCAGAAGTTCAGCAATAACTACTGCAGTAGAGGATAAGTAACGAGGTCCTTCTTCTTTCAGTGTCCGAGAATAGCGCATGGTCAACACTAAACTTGTGGTCTGAAAAACCAGGATGCCCAAGGAAAGGTACTTTAAATTGGCAGACATTTCTTGACTTTTTCCTTTCTGAAAGAGAAAAAAAGAAACAAACCCAAAGGTAATATTGCAGATACTGGGAACCACAGATTTCTTTATGCAGGTGAAAGCTCAGACTCTATTTTCAAGGTGAAGGTGTTTTCTGCTGGGGTACAGCAGAATGCCCAGTACTCCTGCTGCAGTGAGCTGTTCCCAGACTGAAGGAACTTCCCACTCTCCCACCTCTCCCAAGTTTGTCAGGTTGCAGTCTCTGCCTTGCCAGGTGGCACAGTGCCAGCAAAAGACAGGTGAGGGTTGGGCTGCTTTAAATGAGAACAAGAGGTATGCCTGGCAATGAAGGGAAAGGAGAGTTGTGGGAAAGCAGAGCTGGAGAAGAAGACATGGGATGGAGGAGCTGCAGGGGAGGCAGCACTAAACCTGTCCTGATGATTATCCTGCTCAGAAAAAAATTCATTGACTGCAGATGACAGGGTGACTGCAACTGCTTTCTCAGGCTGCACTGACTACCACAAACCTTATGTTAGTAAAGCTCTACCATCCTCATCTCTACCAGGAACTTCCACCAAGTTGATGCAGTTTTCTTTGCAATTTCTCACCAATTTAAAGGATTAACTTATTGCAGAAGACTAATAGAGACAGTAATTTTCATTCTGCAAGCACAATATATGACAAGGAAATTTGAAAAAATCTTGCTGCTACTCAGAATGTGACATAATTTTTGCTATCCTTCGTATAAAGAACTTCCATACACAGAAACTAATGCTTTCTATAAAAGATCACCTTCTACTCCCTTCAGTGCTCACTTATTCAAAAACAGAATATATTGCCAAATATATTATAATGCCAAAGTTAAATCAAATCAATAAGAGTTTACAACTATATTTACAAGCAAAAGGAAAACAGTAGCAAGCCAAGACAATGCATGTGGTTCTCAGTTTCAGAAGTCTAGACACAGCACATCCACTGGGTGCACATGGCAGAGATGTCCCTGTGTTTTATATCTGCAGGCACACAACTTCTGTCTCATTATCTATCCAGCTTTGTCCACACTGCTCAAAGGATGTGCTGGTACCTCTAAATACTTGTAGCTGGAACTGAAGCTGTTTCTTGCTGACTGCATTTCTCTAGCTCAAGATGCACTTCATTGCTGTTTCTGTAGACATTTGGAGAGCTGCACTCTTCAAATATTTCTAACTTGCCTTTATCTGGCCTCTAAGCATTTATAGATTTTCTCCAGTCAAGTATTCAAAGTCAAATTATTACCTATATGACACTGACACTTAAAAGACATTGCAGTAACCTGCAAACAGGAGTGGATTACCAACAGCCACAAAGATATGAATTACACACTTGTATCCTACACAATTAAATTGTTTATCTCAAAAATCATGCTGTTGTAAAAATATTTGTAAAAGCATACTGGCAAATAAGGAAGAAAAAGATGCCAGGATGCAGAAATGGAGGAAGAAACACACAAGATTCCATTAAGAAATCTTAATAGGAGATACTTTTGTATGAACTATAATCTCATTTAGCTTCTGAAGAAACAAATACTAAAGAAGAAAGTGCACTGAGCAATATGAATCAAATAAAAAGTATGAAGGAGAAGAAGGCTGCAGACAATACTCAAGATTTGCTGTTTTCCACTGGTTCTGGTGGAACAATCCATTACATAAGGATGTTAACTGTGGAATTATGCATCCCCAACAACAGAACTGAGATGATCTGTTAGTAGTAGAACAACTTTGAAGAATAAATTTGCTCCATCTGAGAACAATGAGGAGAAAAAGAACAGTTCCTGCAAAGAGATGAAGAAGGTACACGCATGTTCAGAGACCACGCTTTCTGGAGAAATACCAGCAACACAAAGAAGACAGAGGGAGAAAAAGGTAAAGAAAAAAAACCCCAAAAAACCTAATGAGAGAAGATCCAGAACTGAATTTCACTAAAAGACTTGTCTATGATATTAGAAAAAACCTGACATTTATGTGAGCCAACTTGAACAATTTCTTCCACCTTTTCCATCTATCTAATTTTTTAGTACTGAGACCTGAAAAACTGGAAATAAAGAGCAATATATTGTTAAGATGAAAAAAGACTGAATTTCATGAAGCACACCTACAGATAAATAAATTTTTAAATTTTTGGTTTTCAGTTTTCAAAATGCTTCTGAACAAAATACAGATAATGGGAACACACATAGCCCTCCTCACTTGGACCCAAATTTCTGCATTCTGTCAGCCTGTGAAGTGACAAAGGGTTTTACAAATGTTCAAAATTATCAGATATCAATTCTGTAACCTTCAAAACAGGTTATAATATTAAAAATAATATTCACATTAATTTTTTTTGCTAGAATACAACTACCTATTTATGAAGCAGCTTTAAATGTAATTTTAAAAGTAAATCACTAGTACGCTGTTCATGAGCAAGTACCAAAGCAATCAGCACGAAAACAAACCAAAAAGCACAACAGCTTGGTAAGACCATCAGCAAAGCCATACAGAATACATACCACATCATTATCTTGAACTTCTGTCTTGTCTTCCTCAGTAATCATGAAAAAAAAGGGAACTTTGTCCAGACAATGCATCTCAAAAAGGCACCAGTAGCAGGAAATATTTCCTTACTGTAAGTCACTAATGCAGTTTCAAAGTTTCAAAAGTTCACACAAAACAGATTCTAAGTGTCCAGCATGATGGCTGAAATAAGGGTGGTTGTTAAAGTTGTCCTGTCAGTGGTCAACAGGACAGGCTTGTAGACAGCAAGTGTGTGACGTTTCATGCTGTACTTACAAGCTGGTTCACAGAGCAGGAACTAGAGTCCTGAAATGTACACATGCCAACAATATAACCACTCTCTCCTAAGCACACAGAACATCTTATCAGCTCTCCCGGTCCCTTCTCCTTTCTTTTAAAAGGGCTGCTTATCAGCTCACGGACCTCTATGCAAACTAGGGACAATCCAGAAAAGGAGCAAAGCATCGAAATTTAAACAGCTGGGCTGTCTTCAACTGCAGCTTCATAGCAGCTTTAGATTTACAGGTGACTACCAGAGGTGTAAGTGCTCACTTTCAGCCACGAGCTCCTGCTGCGCTCACAGCAATAGCCTGTGCAGTCACAAAACAAATGAACGATTGTCTTCAGTAACAGCCCACACCTGGATTGTCTTAAACCAATAAAGACACTGAAGTTCCCAATGCATTTCCCGTACAGAGTGACAACTTAAGATTTTTACTGGACTTTGGATGCACTACTTGGTACTCTGCAGGATGCATCTGTTTGAAAATTCAGATTTAGGTTTGCTAATTCAAAGACTGGAAGTTGAACGTGAACTTTGGCTTTTGAACTGTATCTTACAGTGGGTCTTACAGTTAGGGACCTGCAGTTCCCTGACTATAATACTAAATAACCCATCTCAGGGACTGGGCTCATTACTCTTTTCTTCTGTTAGTTTATGTTAAAAAAAAAGTCAGCCGCTTCTGCGTCATTTCTTCAGTGTGCCATGGACACACCCTGCAGCCACACGGACGCCAGCCCTATACAGGACCCAATATGCAGGATGGGATTTACAAGACGGCATTTACAGCCACATAAAATCTGAAGTCAGTACACACAGGTGAATAAAATACAGATGGATTCTATGTGAAGAGCTGTTCTCCTTGAAAGTAAAAAGGAGAAGAACCCTGGAAAGGTTTTCAGAACACAAACCAAAGCAAAGCAATCTATACAGGAAGTAATACTTTCAGCTCAAAGTACCATACTGTGCAAAAGGAAGGAAAGGTTTCTTCCTTCCTTCAAAGGAAGCAGATTTTTTAAAGTGAAAATCACATATTTCCACCTCATAATATTCATTAAAAAACGAATACTTTTCTGACTTGCAGTTTTTCATCTCCCTTTGTAATACCTCCAACTCAGGCTAAAATTTAGTATTTTGCATTTTATTTCATCCCTACACTTTCCGTCCAAAAATACTGGTAAATGCCAATGTTTGCAGATGAAATTAGGCCATAATCAATTTGACTTAATGAACAGCACACCAAAACTCATTTATATTAATCAGGGTTTACTACAGAGCAATAAGATTACAGGACTTTCCTTAACCTTAAGATTTTGTCTTTTAAAGATCTGATGGTATATTCAGCTGCTAAGTATCTACCATTGCAAAATCCTGTGCAAAATTAAGGATTAGTTTATGAACTGATTCTATTCTTGAGTCTGTAGAAGGACTCAAAATCTGACAGAATTGCAGGGAGTATCAGAGAAAACTTGCATGAAAAACCCCAAGCACTCAACACTATCTGAAGTAAACAACAGACCAAAAAAGAAAAATTAACAATAAATTTCAGCAAGCCTCATAACAAAAAAGTAGGTTAAATTCACCAAAAGATTTGACAAAAATAACCTCTACTGGCAACTATTTCTTTACTCCTCCATACTCTATCACAAGTAAAGTTTAATTTAAAAAAGGAAAAACAAACTAACTACTATCATGCTCCAAATGTTCACAGTGATGTCATTACATGAATTAAATTCCTTACAGCCTAGCTGTGAAATGTTTTCACAGCTGTCAGTCTTTTAGAGTAAAAAAGCCAAGTTACAGGAGTTACTTTTCTTAGCTCTTATTCCACTTTATGACTAATCAGTTTAACATTGCTTAACCAAATAAAAGGCATTCGTGTATTAGTCAAAATGCAAAGCCCAACACCGAAGTAGACAATCCACCTCTCAAACCTGCCAAAGGCAAAGTTTAAATTTTCTGTGCCACTACACCAAATTCTCCATATGGGATCTGCTGGAAAATAAACACTGACTGAGTCTGCTGAGTGGAAGGAAAACCAGAGTGGAAAGTAAAGTCCACTGTGTCATTCCAGTGGTACAGGTATAGACATACTTCCTGGGCATTTGCTTTGAAATCAGGATAACAGATTAAAGAAACAGGATGGTGTTCTCAGATTTCTCCAATGAAATATGAACCTAATGCTGACGCTACACCTATAAAAATATAATAAGCTGTCAACAAAGGAAAAGCACAATTGGAAGGTGAAGTAAGAGCTAACTCAGAGAATCTGAAGAACCTACATTTACAACACTTCTTTCAATGCTTTTCTTACTTTCAACATGCATTGCCCTCTTCCCTGTGATGGGTAACATACAAGTAACATGTAACATGCAACAAGACAAGTAACATGTCATTTTCTGCAACACAACTACATTCCTCAGAGGAAAGTTCTATTCCATAAATATTCTTTTTTTCTGGAGTGCATATAGCTTTGTATTTATCAGAAGTAATATCTAATACAACAAATACTTCAAATATAGAAATAAATTGAAGGAAGGAACCTCATGATGTTCAACAAGGCCAAATGCAAGGGCCTGGACATGGGCTGGGGTAATTTGGGAACAGGCTGCCCAGAGAACTAGAGAAACTCCACCACTCTAAGTGTTCAAGGCCAGGTTGGATGGACTTTGAGCAATCTGGTCTAGTGGAAGGTGTCCCTGACCACGGCAGGGGGTTGAAAACAGATGATCTTTAAGGTCCCTTCCAACCCAAACCTTTCTATGATTTTATGACAAATATCCCACATGGTACAGAGGGTGCATAGACCTCTCCAAATCTAGTTAAGTGCTGCTGAACTGGGCTCTGAAGTAGGTTTTACATACATACAAATAATTTAACTGCCATATTTGGACTACTATAATTTGACAATACATTTCTTTCTCCCCTCACCACCACAAGATGTAATGTCATGTCACTGTAATTTTAGTATTGCACGTCCTAAATATTTCTAATAATCTTAAACCTTGCATTTCTCACTTTAAAATGTCACTATGTTTTCCATTTTCCTCATACTGTAAACAGGTCTGTAAACAGGTTTTTTATTTGCTCCCTCCCATAAGCTATCTACAATTGTCAGCTGTTCCTCCCCAAACACATGGCACTTTTCAACTAAATCACTGCAAATCACTTCATCATTTTAGAACTTACCTTGTTCTTTCTTTTGGTTTCCAGTTTCTTAGTCATTTTTCTTGCTGGAGACATTATAAAGTGCACTAAGTACACTATGAAAAAACCAAAACTGTGTTTCTCTTAGAGCTTGTACACTTCTTCAGAAGCGTGGTTACAAGCAAATCCTCTAACAAAGTTTTTTCCTTAATCTTCTAGCAGAAACTGAGGAACAAAGATTTTTTCACATGAAGGTTTCCTTCAGGCGGTATTTCCAATTTCTCCATTTACATTAAAAAAATTCTTAACTGGTGAAAAGAATTAAAAACATAACTGCATTCAAATAAAATCTTTAAGACAAAGATATCAAGTAGAACGCAGAAGATCACTGGTGGACCTTGCTCCTGCAACGTCATCTTGCCCCCTAGGCAAAACTGTATCTTATGTGCTGGTTTCGGCTGGGGTAGAGTTCATTTTCTTCACAGTAGCTGGTAGGGAGCTGTGTTTGGGATTTGTGCTGAAAAGTGTTGATAGCACAGGGATCTTTTCATTACTGCTGAGCAGGGATTACACTTTTCTGGCTCCCACCCCACCACTGAGGAGGCTGGGAACGCACAAGAAGCTGGGAGGAGCACAGCCAGGAGAGCTGACCTCAAGAGACCACAGGGGTATCCCAGACCATATGGAGTCATGCTCAGCACATAAAGCTGGGAGAAGAAGGAAGGAGGGGAGGTTCAGAGTGATGATGTTTGTCTTCCCATGTCACTGTTCCACATGATGGAGCCCTGCTTTCCTGGAGATGGCCGAATGCCTGCCTGCCTGCCCACGGAATGTGGTAAAAGAATTCTTTGGCTTGCTTTGCTTGCGTGTGCAGCTTTTGCTTTACCTACTAAACTGTCTATGTCTCAACCCAGAAGTTTTCCACTTCCACCCTTCTGATTGTCTCCCCCATCCCACCAGGGGGGAGTGAGCNGAGACCACAGGGGTATCCCAGACCATATGGAGTCATGCTCAGCACATAAAGCTGGGAGAAGAAGGAAGGAGGGGAGGTTCAGAGTGATGATGTTTGTCTTCCCATGTCACTGTTCCACATGATGGAGCCCTGCTTTCCTGGAGATGGCCGAATGCCTGCCTGCCTGCCCACGGAATGTGGTAAAAGAATTCTTTGGCTTGCTTTGCTTGCGTGTGCAGCTTTTGCTTTACCTACTAAACTGTCTATGTCTCAACCCAGAAGTTTTCCACTTCCACCCTTCTGATTGTCTCCCCCATCCCACCAGGGGGGAGTGAGCAAGTGGCTGTGTGGTGCTTAGATGCTAGCTTGGGTTAAACCACAGCTCTTGGCCATTTTAAAATCATGCAGATGATGGTTTTTAAAACTGGCAAGTGCACTTAGGTACAGAACAGTTACACATTAAATGGTAACTGTTAAAGATCAACCAACGATTTCTTCTCAGCTTTGCTCCAAAACCTTGGCTTCTGCCAAAGATAGTGGAGGCTGTATCAGTGATTCACCAGCCATATATCACTCAACCAGGAAATTCCATCACTGCCAAGTCTAACAAAGGCAATGCAGTTACATATTAACTATTAACTAAAGTCTAATTTCAGAGAATGCTGTAAATTGCATGGGACTCAGGTAAGGTTTTCTTACATGTTGACAGAAAACTGAGCAGAAAGGGAACTTGGGTGACTGTTTTCATGAGCTCCCAAAGGTTTTCTGCTTGTTTCTTTCTTTCCTTTGTTGGGAAAAAACCCCAACATTCTAATCTATGTATCAGGCAGGAAGAGTAAAGCATTGTGAATCTTAAAATGTGAAATTTGTGGCTAAATGTTCTTTAAGCTCACCACCTGTATCCTTTATACCAAACCTAAGAATCCAGAGGTATTTTTTTGACTGATGAAAATTTGGTTTGATGAATATTATACAAATCACACACTGAGTATAAATATTCAGCATTCAGGAAATTCAGGCCCTCACTGAGCTAAATGTTAACACCAGCATTTCTTGTAAGATGAAGGCTTCAACTCTGCCCAGTAGTGCAATAGTTTTATATTGACATAACAGTCATTAAGCCAAACTCTGCCTGCCAGCAGAGAAATTTGATATGAGCTGCCTGAACGGCCTCTCGTTTTCACAGAGTGCATACACTGTGTTCATTGTATAGATCACAGCATAGATAGATCCCAGCAGCCACACAGACTCTGGGAGCAAGGAGCCATTCAGTTCTCAGTTTTAGTTCAAATGGCCACCCCTCCTCAAGCACACAGGAGTGCAAGGCCATGAAACAAAGGACTGCTGGAACGCAGCTCCTGCAGATGTATCAAGCCAGTGAAGGAGCTTGATTTAAGGTGCTGAAAGACTGAACATCGAATCCAGCTGGGGTTCAGCTACAGCTTACACTTAAGCTATTTATGAATTATGAATCAAATCTGGGTGCTCAAGGCAACACAGTGTGTCAAACACCTCAGTCAAGGTGACCTGTGTGGAGTAGAGTAACACAAAGTGGATCCTACAGTGAAAATCAATCTGTAGGCACTGCAGAGCACTAGTAATTACAAATAAAATTAGACAGTTGAACAGCACTGAAGGGGTATAAATGTAAGACAAGGTTCAGAAATCCAGTGGCAAAATCCTGAACTCCTAACCATCTGACATTATCATGCCAGATCCTAAGAAGAACAGATGCTAAGAATCTCTCCCCCTCTCTAGAGACATCCTCCAATGATGTGATCCAGCTGTGCAGCCTCCTGAGTTCCAGCAAAGGCACGGAGCCTGCACAAGCAGCAGGAATATGCTAGGAACTGAAGTAACCAGTGAAGAACAAGGCCAGGCAGCAAGCAATTCAAGAACAATATGAGAGAAATAACTGTGTCTAGCAAGCCTGTCCCAAAGGTAAGTATGTGCTGTCCTCCCTTAACACTGCCAAATCCGGAAATGTTTTAAGGGGACATGTGACTTGAATTCCACAGGTACTTGGCTCAGATGATCCCTGCCTTTTCTTGTTATTGCAAACAACAGTGTAACCAGAGTAAGGAATTAGGCTGTGTAGGCAGCCTGTAGGATTGTCAAAGGTAGAGTTACTCCTAACAATACATTGCTCTAAAGAAAGCAAATTTATACTTACTAGAACCAGTCTTTCCCCAAACCAGTGTTTTTGCTACACATACTACTTCTACCAACCAGAACATCACACATCCCAAACCAATGGATCCTTATCTCCAAGAACTGTGATTTTCAATCACAAGTTCTTCTCACAATGCCTATCAATGTACAAGGGAATCATGAACTACAGTTTCCAAAAGGAGAGGTTATCGTAAATCACTTTCTCCACAACTGTCACCTCCCTCAAACTCACCCTGAAGCCTCTAGCTCAACTCAGTGTGCACACTGATAAGTCAAGTGCAGTGCCTATGGAGAGAGGCAACCCCACAGATTTCGGGAAAAGCAGTCTATCACCTAATGTAAATTCTAAGACCCACTTTGTCATTCTGCACATATGTTGTTCGAAAAGCAAAGGCTGTTTTAGATCCCAATCCTCCTGTGTAGAGGCCACCGTGAAAAACAGAACTTCCCACTATGGTGCTCACTCAGTTTTAGAAAGGTTTATTGCATATGTTCTTTATGTCCCAAATAACACACCCCTCTGTCGTTGAAAGCTGTGTCAGTCTTCTCCACCCAATCACTCCTTTAAAATATTTTATCTGGAATCCAAGTCTTCCTCACTCTGGTATAAAACATAGTCTATAGCATTTAATAAAATGAAACAACTTGCTGTACCTTCTGATAATTATCTTTTACCTTTCAGTTTATTCCATAATATGCATTATTACATTTTTTTATCTCTATATCCTCTGAGTTTCTGCTTAATCCATAACTACTATACTGCTAGAGTGTTTCTTATTCCAAAAACTTGGTATAAAATTGTGATACCATGCCAATACTTGTAAAATGTGCATTTCTGTGAACTTCACATGCAGCACCACATCACACATAGTGAGCACCTTCTCAGCAGAGCACCAGCAAGGGAGTCACAACCTCAGCAGCACTGACACAGCCCTGGCCAGATCTGTGCCCCTTCCCAACTTCACACGCAGCCGCTTCCCCACAGCAACTTCAACTTCACCCCCTCCTCCCTCTTGCCCAAACAGCTCAATTTCCAGACATTTATCTCGGTGCCTCTTCAATCCCACCCCTTCCCTCCCCAGCCCGCTCCCACAGACCTGCTTCGCNGGCGGGGCCGCCGCATGGGGGGCAGCGGCGCGGGGCGCGGGCGGCTCCCGGAGCCTGCAGCCCCTTCCGCCCGGAGAGCGGCCCGGGGAGGTGCACGGGCCGTGTTCCGCCCAAACCATGAACGGGCAACTTCGGCAGCCACTGACACGAGCGTTTTGTATGAAACCCATCACAAATTTATTAGAGAGTAGCAGGGCTGGTTCGAATTAAGGTACGGACTTCTTCAACTAAACATTACAGTGTTGTCCGAAGAAACAAACTGTCCACCAAATTTTGAAGAGCGTGTACAGGCATAACTTTATGCTTCAATTACAGGTTGATTTACCGATGATTGGCAAAGGGTAGTGCTGCACATCAAAACCGGGTGAAATCCTGGCCCCGCGGAAGTTGGTAGCAGAACTTGAATGGAAACCTCTCCCACCAATTACAACTGTAAACCGTGACCAAAAAGCACACTACTAGTAATGGTAGTTTTAATAGCAGGCACATGTTCAATAAGACATTCATTGGAAGTATGCTTCAGGTGAATGCACTTTGTTAACACCTAAGAGAAGGTGTCTCTGAGAGCTCCAAAAGAGTTTGCTGCAAGGTGTGGAACTGCTCCTGAACTCAAAATGGGCCGTGGTATTTCAGCGACCACACTGATGCACCTGCTTGCAGATGTACGCATCACTCATGAAATTAAACTTTCAGATATATGAGGTATCACACATTAAACAAAATACTTGAAAAAAGGAGCCAAGATGTTATCAGTTTTATGAATTTAATTAATTTTCTATTCCTTCCAAGGAAAAAAGGCTTTCTTTTTCAGCAGATTTTAGTTTATCAGCCTAATCTGGGGTCCATTTGCCTCATATGCTTCTCCACAGAACTCTAGGTATTTGCAGTTGGTTTGAATGGAGTTCATCATGTCTTTGCTCTGAGCTGTTGCACTTTTCTAATGAATAAACTTTAAGTAACCCCAAAAAATTTCAGTCCTGCGGAGTTTTGGTTTTTTTTTTCCGCTTTGCAATCTCCATATTGAATTTGCATTTGATTACAAAAGACTAAAACCAATACTCTGATACTACTTCAGCATCTTTTCTTCTGTCCCATGCAGAACTGTTTATCAGATGTTTACATTAGCCTTATTTTATGTGATGATTACCAGGCACAGTGTCCAGTTTGCATGTACAACAATTGATTTAACTTTGTCTGCTTTGGTTAATAACCAAATATTTTCTAAGTATTCATTTGTCACACCAATCATTTCAGGTAGGTGTTCATCGCATTCCCTATTGGAAATAAAAATACATCATATAGGTAGGGTACAATATGCTCTCTTAAAATGATGCCTAAAACACTGACACAACTAATGATAACTACTAATGACTAAAACCAGAGGTAAACTAATGAGAGGCATGACATACCAGCCAGACATGCAACATAACAGCCAAGTAGCATCTGCCATTTTGACTTAAAGGTATTTTTTCCTTACATTCAGTAATCTAATAATACAGAATATAATCCGTGTTTAGGATGTCAAGTAACTCTTCAGAAGTTCATATAGACCACTTTGATACAGCAGCAGAGAGAGCAAAGGCACTCAAAACACTGAATAACATCAGGAGCTGGGGAGTGGAGTGTTTCCCAGCAGAGCTCTGTAAAAAAGAGAGAAATTTGATAAACCCATTCCTAATTAGTTCTCTTTATCATTATTATAAAAGCATAGAAATTTTCAGAGAAATCCTTTTCTATTAGCCTCTTCTATTATGTAGACACTTCTGATGTGAAAAGATCACGTGCCACATTTATATCAACAGGTGTTTTTCAGCGATAGGGTCAAAAGTATAAAGCACCTATGTGGTCCCATTTCTCTTCATTTTTGTTAAGACTATTTAATTTATTACATTGCACATGTGTTCTCAAAGATTTATTCAGATGTAGGAAATTCGACAGGTTTCAGTTTTCTGTGACATGCACAAGAAGAAGCCACTAGAAACTACGAAAAGGAAAA
Organism: Aleadryas rufinucha; assembly: GCA_013397815.1. Classification (NCBI taxonomy): domain Eukaryota; kingdom Metazoa; phylum Chordata; class Aves; order Passeriformes; genus Aleadryas; species Aleadryas rufinucha. The sequence goes on from VZTH01013960.1 coordinate 1,541,982, forward strand.
GTTCTTACCACTTGACTGCCGCCTGAGTAAGGTGATTGCTGGAAACAAACAAACAAATACATTTATAGAGGTGTTCCCAGCCAGTGGTTTTGAACACAGTTTTTTCCTATGATCACCAAGATTTTAATAGCTTAACCCCAGCATAGTTTTAAGTTGTTCAAGAGGAAAGTTGAACTAATATTAATACAGAATGTTCTCTTCAGACCAAATCATCCCAAAATTGCTCTACCCACCACCCCGGTTCTTTGTTTACTAAGAAAAGACGATGAAAGTGCTGTGATGAAAGTATTCTTACCGGTTTCCCAGAGTAAGTGCTTCCTGAGCCAGAGCCACCCTGTGAAATAATTATGAACCATTTAATTTTGTCATAAAAGACTGCAGTGAACAGCATCCAAAGAGCACACAGCAGCTTGAAAATGCCCTGGATATTAGTGGGTCTGATAGTGATTTTGATTTTACCATTTTCAATGCACTTTTCCCTCCTATTTTAATTGAATGTATGAAGTAAGTACAACTATGTCCTTTTTATTGCATGAACAGTTTCAGAGGAATGGGTCAAAGCATTATGTCTTGTCTGAACTACAGAGTTGGAAACTGAAACAATTGCCCTGATGTTTAAATGCATCATTCTTATTAGAATGACCCAAGCACATTCCTATGAGTAACAGAGTATATCAAAACTGTGCTATGGGAGGAATAAATGCTGCCTCATCCTAAGGTTCAAGTTTGAACAAAATATACCAATTTTTATTGGTAATTTTTTTCAGACATTTACCATTGTAACATAATTTTAAATTTCACCTTCATTATTGTTACCTATCTTAATACCCAATACCCCCATTTCTAACTTGGTTGCAGAATACTGAAAGAAGAATATCCTTACTGGCTTTCCTTGATGACTGCCTCCTGAGGAAGAGGAACCCTGAAAAAAGATACCTGTTTTGACTCTAAGTCTATTTGTGCTTAAATATTCTTGCTATCTGGAATAAAAGACCACAGAAGAATGAACACTGTTTTGTATCCAGTCATCCAAAAATCCCAGGCAAAACCTTATCTGAAATACAAGTATTTTAACATCTTTCTGTTATGAGTATTCTTTCCAATGTTGTATTGGACAATTTAATACAAAACTCTCAAGAAGAAGGAACTGTTTTGTAGTTGTGTTTAATATATGGAATGGAAAAAATAGTAAGGTCCAATTAAACAATAATTCACCTGGAATCAGTCTATGGTTACATTTGGGAAAGAAAAGACACCACCAACAAAAAAAAGGCAAATGTTAAGAGTCCATTACAGCCCCTTCTTAAAGAAAACTCTAATAAGAAAGACAGTTGAAAATAAAAGTGGATACAGAAAAATTAGATGTTCTGAAAGCATCTTATTCAGTTTTCTGGTGGAGTGGCTCTGCTTACTTGAATGGCATTGCCAACAGGAAATGTTGCAAGCATTAAGTCTTTAAGAAATGCCATCAAATAGGTACAGAAAATGTCTCACCTTTAGGATTCATGTATTAGAAAATGTAACATTTATGGCCACTTTTTAACAACAAGTACATCTTCTTTTCTATAAGAGATAAGCTAAAACATTTGTATCTCCTGCCACTGAATGACAAGAGCAAGGTCCAAATTACATATTAAAAATAGTCTGAAATGGTAGAAGTTGAAAATATGCATAGTTAAATGGCAACTATTATTTCCTTTGAAAAGAAAAAGTGTTTTCTTGAAAGCAAGACAGAAATACTGCAGACAAATGCATACAAAATCAATGAAAAACTGAGCTCTGAGCACAAAGTGTATGATTATTATGGATTTAAATAGAAAGAGCTGTTCAGAAGTTCCTTATACATGCACATACACACACACAAATAAAAATCCAGTGGTCTCATTCTCTGATTACTAGAAGTTCAGCTACATAGCAAAGTGCTGTCTCAAAACTATGAACTGTGTGAAAATAAATATTACTTTTGCATTTGTTGAGAATACCTCAGAGAAATAAATCATGTGACACTCTTTGCGTATTAAAGTAATTCTCAGAAAACTGTCTAGTCCATAACTAACTAGATATAGGTTTTCTTTATGGGTGTATAAGAAAAAAGAAAGGTAAATGTTAATGTTTTGTACTTACTGGTTTACCATGTGGTCTGCCTCCAGAAGGATATGAGCCCTGTAAGAAGTCAATCAAACTTGTATTAATTGAATGAAAAATCTTCTATCACTATCTTGAGACAATTTCTGCAGTACTTAGGACAACCTTATTTTGTTCTTTGAACAAAAAAATGTGAATGAGGTGCCTAAAATTTACACTCTGTACTACACACCACAACAATGGCAACTTGAATCAAGAAAGCAGTATTATGAAATAGAGCCTGGCAACTGTAGTATGTTCAAAGGAATGTTTTACACAGAGCACTAACTCTACTCTAGAGTAATTTTAACCAAATCTTTTATTCACCTTACTGAAATGAGTTTGATCCATATTACTTCCACTGTTTAAACTTAATAAAAGGGCCATATTAATGTATCTTTCAGCATCAAGTAACTGACCTGGTCTAGAAAGTATGTTAGGAAAGAGTTAGGAGTGATGGGATGGAAAGAGAATATACTCACCTGCCCACCATACTGGCTGCTTCCTGAGGGATAAGATCCCTATTTTAAAAAAATCACAGAAAATTAACAGCAGTTACTTTTTTTTTTTCTGGGCAGAATGAAACATCACAGGACTTTTGACAGGAGATCTCAGTAATAACCTGGAAAGTATATTAATCTAAAAAGATGCAGTGAAAGACTTCTGACTTAATGCCTCTAAGTTCCTCAACAGGTGAAAGTAGTAAACTGGGCAAACAGGCACAAAACACCTGCGAAGACTGTTCTGTTACATCAATAAATGGATCACAAGTGTCTTACATATGGTTCTATTAGAGAGAAAAAAATAATCGACTTTATTCGTGATTTTTTGCTATGTCAGATGTGTTCAGAGAGCATCATGTGTATTATTACCAAAGAGGTATGTTTGGGAAAAAAAATTATTTGCAGCTGTTAAAAAGCCTCTCCATTCTAGATAAGATTATCTTTTCGATAGAGTGATACTGAACTCCAATGCTTGCCAGTGGAGTAAAGAGAAATTGATTTTTTTAGTATGTTAGAGTGAGACATTGTGAGCACAGTGATACTAATGAAAAATAAGCTTCATCTTTTGAATTAGTCATCCATTTCATCTGTCAGCTATTTACACTGGTAACGTTTCTGAATCAGTGGCAAAGTCTGCACATGGCACATGCTTAACAGGAAGATACTTGAGTTGAAGCTGAAGAAGGAAGTAGTAGTATTGTCTGCAACACACCAGAATTTATATTTTTAAAGCAGTATCTATTGGTATTTTTTGTCCTAAGTTTTCCAAATATTTAATGTAAACATAAAAAGGATTAATTAAAAGAATCACTTGACATAAGAGGCATTCTGATGTAAAACAACTAGAATTATGATCTATGAAACTTTTTTAGAAGGAAATTTGTTTGTACACCTCCATTTCAGCTACTGAGAGACAGTCCCTGTTTTCAAATATTTATTAAGAGTCAAATGACTCTAAAAAACTGTCAGTAATTGCACTGCATGATATTTTTCATTTAATAAATTGAAAGTAGAAAGATCTTGAAAACAAAGAAAAGTAGCTTGCCTGTCCACCATACTGATTGCTTCCAGAGTATGAACCCTGTAAAAAGAATGCAAAATTTTTATAAATATTTTTTTAATAGCATCAAAAAATTTAAATGGGAAAAAAAAAATCCTGGAACTAATATAAATGATACTCATGACACTGATAGTAAGTCAGAAAGCTTCTATAATTACACAGTAACATTTTGGCTCTTGTATATACAAGGATATAACTGAAACGTCATGAGTGATTGAATAAAAGCCCCATGTACTCTCTGGAATTATTGTACCTATCTCTGCGACTAAACTGAACTCAATATTTAATGGCTTCTGGGCAAATATGCCACCTGAGCCATGTTTATTCCTGAGGTACTCATCTGTGTAAATGTTACAGACAAACTGCCTACCTGTCCACCATGGTAGTTGGTTCCTGCATAAGAGCCCTGTATTCAACAGAAACAGCAATGTTTACTCTGAATTAACTTCAGTGTCACAAGAGGAAAACCAAGAGAATGTATTGACCTATTGCAATGACCAAGTCATTTACACTGATTACTACTGTTCTGATTCATCTTGATTTACATGTCAAGTGATAGATATGTGTATATATATATAATGTACATATAAGTGGTCATTATTATTATATAATTTCTATTTATTTAATTTCTAATTTATAAGTTGTTTTCAGCACTTTTGATTCTCAGAATTGGCATATATTCCATGAGTTGTATACTTGGGCATGTCATTTTGCTTGATTATACAGCCCAAGAAAGAGAAGTAGTCATCCAAGCAATTTTGACTATATTGAAAAAACAGGTAACTGAACCCTCCTTCGGAGGTAAATTAACTTGGTCTCAGCAAAAAGGGGCGGGGGGGGGGGGGAGT
>VZTH01013960.1:1546546-1652214 GCA_013397815.1 Aleadryas rufinucha
GGGGGGGGGAATTTCGTATGTTTGGGGTTTTTGGGGTTTTTTTTAAAGGAATTTACAAAGAAATGGGAAATACACTAATTAGACAGAAGAATGGAAATAGCTTTAACTTTTCCAAATGTGTTGCTCTGCTCCATTCTGAAAGCATTTGGAGCCAAGATTTTAGATCTAAGTTTCACTAGTTCAGTCATACTGTTAATAACTATCACAGGAGCAAAGTCCAAAACCCAACAGGTCTACTATGAGATATTTGGGAAACAGATTCTTTAAAAAGTCCCAGGCCTCTCTTACAAACTGAGTAGCTAGTTTTGCATACAATGCTATGGTTGCAAGTCACTTCATATTTTTGTCTTTAGCAGGGTCAAAATGGCTCATTTTAGCATAATGTGGAAAAAGCTTTCCTCATACACAGAACTTCACAGACAGAATTATTTCAAGAAATGTAGTTCCTTGGGAGTTTTCCAGCGTGTGTACATACTATGAGAAATATATAAAGACAAAGAATACTTACTGAACCTCCACCGGGGCACACACACCCACCCTGTACAAAACACAACCAAACTTACTTTCCTGGGTCTATGATTGGAATAGGCCTCTGAACTAGTAAAAACTCACATTCTGCTACTGTAAGAAAATGGATTATAAAAGACTGTTCATAAACTTATCAAGCTCCACTTAAAAAGGCAGTTTCTTTCTCTCTCTGCTGCCCTTTTAGGCTAGCTATACACTTACTGATCAAATTTTTAAATAGAATCTTCTAATTTCTCATTTAAAATTTACAGTAAAAACCTACTCACCAAAAGGATGAGTAAAAAATTCTGAATAGCAATACAGATTTTATTTTTTTCTCCCCTGAGGAGACCAGAGCATGTAGAATTTTGCCAGGGAAGTGGTCACAGCACCAAGCCTGTCAGAATTCAAGAAGCATTTGGACAATGCTCTCAGGCACACGGTGTCATTCTTGGGTGTCCTGCATAGGGCCAGGAGTTGGACTTGATGATCCTGATGGATTCCTTCCAACTCAGCATGCTCTATGATTCTATGAATACATACAGTGCTCTTTAGATGACTTCCAGTGGAGGCCTATTAGGTAACTTGTACTCTGATAAAACTTACTAAGGAGTGGCCAGGGGTTCACTATTCAGTGTCTCACTTTCCACATTCAATATGGATGAAATGTGTGAAGGGAAACAGTTCTTGTGAAGGAAAGTTACACAAAGCAATTTGTGAGTATATGACACTAGCAGAACTGAGCAGTACAAGGAAGGAAAAGCATACCTGTCCACCAGACTGTCTGACTCCTGAAGAAAAGCCCTGGAAAAAATGAGTAACTTAATTACTTCTGTGTTACTGGGTAGCATTTTCACTTGTTCTCTGTTGTTCTCAGTCTTTCAAATTGCTTGCATTTAAACATAACACAAAAAATTGGCTTCTTAAACCATGACATGTTGAAGAAACATTTCCTTGCTGTGTCACAGGCACCTGTATCATTTGCTCTTAACATGATCTAAAATACCAGACAGACTCATACTTAGCAATCCTCAGTCAGTCTGGCTTAAAGCTATTCTATCTTAGAATGTTCCTTTTTTGCAAGAAAATACAGGTCTGTTTTCCTGATGAACTGTGTACCCAAACTGCAGATACCATGAAAGGAGAAGTTTTACCTGTCCACTATACTGGCTGCTTCCCGAAGAAGCTATACCCTAAAGAAATGAGAAAGCATTTATATTTGTTGGACATTCTTTAACTTATGACCTGTCACAGAAAAACACACTTTTATTTGTCTTCTAGGGATTTAAGTGCCACAAGGACATGAACATTTACTTTATAACAATACTGAAATCCACTGGCCTTTACAGTGGCTGCTGTTTAAACAGAACAGTGAAGTTTGAATCAAAGTCACTTCAGGCAGGTGTGAGAAGTACTGCTGCCCTGGACTGTGTGCTCACAGCAGCCTTCTGTGTTTTGCTTATGTGAGTGGGCTGACACAGCAGAAAGTCAGATATTCATCTATTCTGCCTAAACACTGTTTCACTGTAAGACACCCCTTTAAAATATTCTGGTTTTCACCAAAAAAAAAAAAAAAAAAAAAAAAAAAAAAAAAAAAAAAAAAAAAAAAGTGAACAATGGAAAAAACAACCCATAAACAGAAAAACAATTCTCACCTGTCCTCCGTAATGGCTGCCACCTGGGAAAGATGGACCCTGAAGCAAAGGTGCCAATTATTTCTCAAATCAAAAAGCTTCTTTAAGAGCTTTTTAAAGAAACGCTATTTTTTGCCTCTTTTGCACAATCAAAAATTACAGGAAGATAATAACAGCCTATTGCTTTATGTGTCACTCCATACTGGAGGCTATACCTCCAGGCAGCACTAGGAACTCCATCCATCACCTTTCATTTCTCAGGGGCATGGAACACCTCATAGCAACTCCTCACATTCTCCCCTCTCCCAATTTGAAACCATACTGCTTCTCAGACGCCAACTCTGATACTGCATTTTGCTGATGGAAATGAGGTAGAGGGGGGACAAATCTGCTTCCAGCCACTCCTTAATCTTAGAGCTAAGAAACCTTGACAACAGCAGGGCAGGTTGGAGGATAGAACAAGATCAGAACTGCATTTAATACAACAGAAGCAGCAGTTCTCCATAGTTTTTGTATTGCTTCGGATCATACATCTGTAGATACCTATCTATTATCAGATAAACAGAGTTTTCACAAAATATTTTTTTGGTCAATATAGAAGTAGCAAGTTTTGATGTAGAAACTGTGTTAGAATAAGAGCTACACAGGAAGAGATTCTCACCTGTCCTCCATACTGGCTGCCTCCCGAAGAAGGTGCCCCCTGAACAAAAAAGAGTTACGTGATCTCTATATCCATGTCATAGTACTCCTTTAAACCATGTTCCATATGAAGGAGTAGCCAGTTTCTTTCACTGCAGAACTGTGAGTGGACTGAACCAGACTGTGCCAGAATGGGTGAGGCTCATCTGCATTTACCATGATGCATCAGAAATTCCATCTTAAAAACTCTTCTGTGGCTCGGTATCACATACATTTATAACCATTATATACTTAGCAACAAATTAGATAAAAAATGGACAGAAACCCCCAAACCAAACCTCAATCTCCTTAAAATGTTCTTTTACACAGAGAACTGCCAAATCTCTTTGATGAAGTAGCAAGAGAAGAATACAAGGAAATACACTACAAGGGAAGAATATTCACCTGTCCACCATATTGGCTGCCTCCTGAGGAAGGTGAACCCTGAAAATAAACAAAAAGTGGAAACTGAAACTTTTTTACACCTATTTCATAGACTCATAGAATCATTTCATGAGGCTTTAAAAAATCTGGTTAGCTTTATTAAGTACAGATTTATTTCAGAGAGATATGATGTCTAGTCCTGCAAATATCAGGAGTCAATTAAGTCAACCATGTATTTCACATTCTATTTTTTCTTAGTCTTGGATAATGATCTTCATCTGAACTTGTTTTGTTCAATCACAGTAGCATCCAAACACTACAGAGTAAGATTTACTGAAAAGATTTGAGATTCAATTAAAGCTAAGATAGACAGTCAGGTGGACAATAAATAAACTACAAAAATGGGGACTATTAATGCTTACTTGTCCACCATACTGGCTGCCTCCATAAGAAGATGACTCCTGGAAAAAAAAATGATAATTAGTTATTTCTTAATATCTAATTCGCTGAAAGAAGTGGCAAAGACATCTAGATTTTGTTATTTGAATGCTTGCGTGTAATTATCCCAGAATAAACTGTGCTTTTTGTCTTTCTTGAATTCACAATATTATTACAGAGTATAGACCACTGTCAATTTTTGTGATACATTAAACTGAGGTCGTTAATATGAGTCAAATATTTATAAAACAAATATATAATATAAAATATTAAAAGTAAGAGCTTACGTGTCCTCCATACTGGCTAGCTCCAGAGGAATATGAATCCTGTAAAGAATACCAGATGAGTGAATTACCTGCAGTAGGATTTCCTTAAATCAAAACGTGACTCTGCCAGGACAACAGGAGCAAGAGAGCAAGGTGAGAGCAAAGACAGATGAGCAGGACTTTCAGAGTGCTTTAATAGCTGGAATTAAGGTTGAGCAAGGTAAGTTGGGAAAATACCTGAGATCCTTAGCAAGAGTGGAAGGCAAAGACCTAGTGCTGTGTTTGTGTGACATGTTGGAAAGGTTAAAGTGGAATTCTTTCCAGTTCCTTCTCTGCTCATTTCCGGAGAATGGCTTTTTTTTTTTTTAAATTTGGAAAGCTGAATGGTGGGCCAGAGCTAGCAGTAAAATATTGGCTACCCAACAGGACTCTGAAAACCAAACTAAGAAAATTTACTGAAACCTCATACAACAAGAAGTCTCTTTAAAGAGAGGAGATTGGATTTGTTTGTCTTCATAGTGGAATTAGATCAAATAGGAATAAAAAATGATGCATTTTGATTCATTCTTTCCCCACACATATTTTTTTTTGTGAGCTTCATTTTGAAGTTTCCCAAAACAAGGGCAGTATTTGCTAAAAAACCCATTCTTATAATTTTTAGTCCATATCTAACCCAAAAGCTCGTTTAGTGAGCTTTTGCTCTTTTTACCCAGTTCCCATATAAAAACTAAATTTAATTGAGTGAATGAATAACCATCATTTTCAGAAGTGGCAAACTGGCTCTCCTTTTGGAATGAGTGCTTACTTGGCTGTTGTACTGGCTGCCTCCAGAAGATGAGTCCTGGGGAGAAAAACAAACACCAAAACAACCAGTTATTTTGGTCTAAAAGAAGTATTTTGAAGCAAAACTTCTTGAAAGATAGCAGTATATAAATACTAATACTAAACTTTCTTGCAGTAAATGATCTAAGAGGAATACAATCACATAAAGCCATGTCCTTGGGGGATATTTTTGCATAATTCCAAAGAAGCTGGTGGAACTGGCTCCCAAAGTAAATATTTATATTGGTATCTACCTGTGTTTGTGACAACATTTTTCATTGTAAGACTTCTCTTTGAATGAAAACTGTTTCAAATGGAAAGAGAAACTGCATGAGTGTCCTATGTGTATTTTTTAGTTACAATTAAAAGGAATATCCTGTGTGTATTTTTAATTGTAACTAAAGTAGGTTATTTTCACAAGTGTATGACTTCTATTAGGCACTGACTCTTTTTATCCTCTCTAGCCATTATATTGATAAAGCAAACAGAGGACACACTTAAAAGCTGATGAACATTGCTTACATTTGCAGAGGAATCACTTCTGACTAAAGTAGGGGATCCACCCTAGAAAGGAAAAAAAGAAAAGAAAAATTAGCCTTTGTCTTTGATCATAAATTAGAAATGAAACAAAACCTTAGAATGTCAGTTCTATGGCATTTCAAAGGAAGAATATCCCAGCCTGAAATTAATTACACTTACTTAATTTTATCAATTTGCCAAGAGAGAAAAAAACCTTTTTTTGGCCCAGAAGATCATAAATCATGAAGTATTGTTTTATGTCTACCCATAACTCATTGCCTAGGAAATAAGAGTATTACCCAAGGTGCAGGAATGTCCTTTACATGCTACATGTTGATTGACCACATATGATTTGCTTTGGAAAGCAGGGATTACCCTATTTCATAAGTCCTTAAATAATTTCATATGGACTTAAAAGCACAAGTGAGAAGTAACTCAGTTTTTGTTTTTGTTTTAAATTTGGTAAACCTTGATTTTTCATACAAATTTTTTACTTGGTATTTTAGTTTCCTTTCATGATAGATCTTTTGTCAATAAATTCTGCTATTTAATGCAGTCTTTTGGGTTTTTTTGAGAAGAGATACACATCTCTGTAAATACTGTATGGTAAATGACATCACTGATCAGAGAATGCAACTCACTGCCAACTATGGGGCTTCCTGGCTTTTATCAGAAATAATGTGGCCAGCAGCACTAGGGAAGTGATTGTCCCCCTACACTGAGGGGGGACTGATGAGGCTGCCACCTTGAATCCTCTGTGCACCTTTGGGCCCCTCACTACAAGAAGGACATTGAGGTGTGGGACTGTGTCCAAAAATGGTAATGGAGCTGGTGAAGGGTCTGGAGCACAAGCTTTGTGAGGAGCAGCTGAAGGTGCTGGGAGTGTTCAGGAGGAGGCGCAGGGGAGGCTGAAAAGGAGGCTCAGGGGAGGCCTTATTGGTCTCTACAGCTCCCTGAAAGGACCTGTAGCCAGGTGGGGGTTGGTCCCTTCTTTCAAGTAACAAGCAATAAGACAAGAGGAAATGGCCTCAGGCTGCTCCAGGGGAGACTTAGATTGGATTTTAGGAAACAATTTCTTCACTGAAAGGTTTATCAAGCACTGAACAGGCTGCTGGGGAAGGGGCTGAGTCACCACCCCCAGAGGTGTTTAAAAGACATGTACATGTGGCACTTTGGGACATGGTTTGGTGGTGACCTTGGCAATGCTGAGTTAATGGCTGGACTCGAGGCAGTTTCCAACCTAAATGATTCAGTGATTCTGTAACACTGAATCTTGGCATAATGAGAAATAACTCCTACCATATCAGAAACATCTAAGTCACCAAAGGAACAGTAAAATTAAGAGTACATTCAAATAAGTAAGTTGGAAATAAATAGGATCTCACATAATTTTCCAGTTAAATAGTTTAGTAAAAGAAAACGTACAATGAACAAGTAGCACTTACAGAACTTGCCCCAGAACAATCACATCCACCCTGTAAAGAATGCAGAAATTATTTAAGATATTAAGAGCACAGGACTGAAATGGGTTCCAGTTACAACTCAAATTACTTCTATCATCCTGGGCATGCAAACCATAAAGCTTCATTCTTAACTGCTCAGCTTCTAGAACTGAGTCTATTTCATCCAATGCTACTATTTCTGCACTTATTGCTCTGAAGGGGCAACAAACTGCTAATTTTTTTATCTTCAAATTTTCTTATTTACAATTTTTATGATGTTAAAAACATTACTCATCAGAAGGATGAGTAAAAAAATCTGAGTAGTACTACAGAAAGCATTTTTCCTAAACAGGCCAGAGCACTTAGAGTACATGCAGTAATGTTTCATATTACAGATGATACAGAAAACAGGTGATTTCTACTTTGATAAAACTAACTGAGAGGTGGCCAGGGGTTCACCATTCAGTGTCTCACTTTCCACTTTCAATATGCATGAAATTTATTTAGCACCAAAGCAGGTACAGAAGCTCAGATGCATGTGCCAAACAGCTACTACTGGCTGCTCTGGTTTGCAGGATGTCCAAATGACATGGCAAAAGAAAACAATGTGTTGCTGAGGCTTTGGGCAAAAAGGACAGTGGCAAAGAAAAACAGTTCTTGTGAAGGAAAGATGGCAGAAGTAAATTGGAGTGCCTGACACTAGCCCAGCTGAAGACTGTGGAGAAAGAAGATCATACCTGTCCACCAGCCTGGCTGCCTCCTGAGGAAGGTGAACCCTGTAAACGTTACATTCTCATTTAAAAACTTTTCTCTGACATGTGCATTTAAATATGAGGTATTGTCTTTTACTCTTTTGACTACGTTTCAAAAGATGTATCAGGTTGAGAATGCAATTTTATCTTTAGAAAGATTAATGAGGATAAAATAAACTACAGAGTCTGGAAACTTAGGTATTACCAATCTGGCAATATTTTCTTGAAATATGTACATTGGGGGAAAAAACCCCTCACAATAACAACAAAGAAGAAAAATTTCCCACCTGCCCACCATACTGGCTGCTTCCAGATGAAGATGAGTCCTGAAAAAAATAAAAATCACTTACTTTATATTTAAAATATATAAATTAATGCCAAATATTTATTACTTTCATTTTTCCTGGTGTTAAAACATCAGTTAATACATGAATTGTATTTTGACTACTCTACTTGCATTTGGACTTTTACATAGAGATATGTAAGGAAGAATGAATCAATCTTGTTCACAGATTAAAAATTGCTGTAATACAATATGAGGCCTCAAACTTTTGTATGACAGATACTTGGTCAAAAAGACAAAGATTTTGTATTTACCTGTCCACTGGAGTAGCTACCACTTTGAGAAGATGACCCCTGCAAAAAGCAGACCAAATTTATTTTTGTTTGAAATAGCTTCTGGAGAACAGGACTGTTGTACACACACAATTTTTAATTTTTTTATTCAAACAGTTTTCAATTTGTTTTCATAAGACATGATGCCAGATGTCATGAAATTCTAGGAAATAAACGGTTTGGTGTAATATACTCATTGGGATAATTTTTAAATAGTACAGCCATTTTGTGAAGGGAACTGCAAATAATAAATAAAATAGATGCTTACATGTCCACCTGACTGGCTGCCTCCTGGGGAATAAAAATCCTGGAAAAATGTATTGAAATTACATGAAAAAACCAAACCCCAAAACCTAGAAAGATCAGAGTGGAAGATAAACACTCCTTCTTGCTTCTCCACATTCCTTATTTTTCTGTCATGGACTGTTCAAGAAAAACAAAAAAAATATGCTGTCTTTCTGTATAAAACAGCACATGCCCCTTCATGACTATTGATAATTGCTCTTTTGGTGGAAGATATGCTTTAGGATACAACAGTTGAAAGAGTTATATCTCCAACAAAATAATTTATCCGTCTATTATATCTATTATTAGAATAAATACAATATGTGCCATGTAAAAATGATAGGAAAATGGAAGCCTTCCTAAGTAAGTCATACAGCACAGCAAAGCAAAGGGTTGCATTTAGAATAAGTGCTGGACAAATTATGGTATTGAAGCCCTTTGCAGAAAAGCAATGATTTAAAAAGCACAAGGACTTGAACAAGTAAATCGTGCTATCGCATTTGAGATGTAAGTTTGAGATTCAAGAGCACACCTCAGCAGCAGTTGGGATTTCTAGCAGAACTTCAACTCTTTAGCCATATCCTCATTCCCTCTGTGCTTGAGGACTTTCTGTCCCACACTGGAAGCTGCCCCAGGGTTTCCACACAAGATGTAATTTAGGTGCTGGCAGTTGCCAAGCACTGGGGCTGGCACCTGGTAATACATGAGGAAGGAGGGCTTACCCGTTCACTCTGGTGGTCACCAGTTGGCAAGGCAGAATCCTAAAAAATATCAGCATCTAGTTATGGCCATGGCAAATATCACTATTTCTTTCCAAGCAAGAGTGGAAGGCAAAGGAAAGTATTGCTTGTGGGAAGATTGAAGACGTAGGCTGTAGGATAAGCAGTCTACAAGTTCTTTCTCTGCTCTTTTCTGGAGAATGGCATTCCTTTATTTTCAAAGTTGAATCCTGATATAGTGAAATAAAGGAATGGGATCACATCTTAACGTATTTTATTTCCTCCAGAATGTTTCAGCGGAAAACATGAGCATTTGCAAAGCTGTCTTGATTTTTTTAAGACCAAGATGTGGTACACTTCCGTTGTTATACCTTACTTTCTTTCAGAGGGCTTTTTGGGCCCTCTGTTAGTATCATATTTTAGCTTTCCTGAATATCCATAGGAAGATTTTGATACAGAAACTGCATTGAAGCTATTGGCACAGTATACTTGTGACTAAAGTGCACGGCTCAATTTATAATTACTTGCAGAGAGCAATTTCCTGCTAATGAGGACCCTGGAAAACACTTTAAAATTGTAAAGTTTTATAAACAGCTTCAGCAGAATTAATAGGAAATATACTTTAGTCAGGAGAAAAGGCATCTTCTTAAGAAAAGCAGGCAGTTTTCACCACACTATATGAAAACAGACCATTCCTATGCAATATATAGATGAAGGAACTTGAATCTCACATATCTGGCATTAGAAAAACAAACAAAGTGTAGTGCAAATTGGGGATGGAAAGAGGGAAGTAGTCATATGCTAATATTGAGTTTTGATAGAAATTATGAAATAAAAAGAGCCTTCTTTGTAACTGCTACTTCCAATAACCAATTCAAAAAATGTTTGATTGTTGGAAGTCGGAGCTGTTGTAACTGCAGTTTTAATTTGTGAAGCCCTTATCATACATAGCACAATCATGTGACATCAGATTAGGTAAAGGTCCAAGTAAGTCCCTAGATACTTTAAAAGGTAGTGAATTATGATATTGATATTTTTGAGAAGAAATGCTTACATTATCTTCAGTTTCACTGCTTCCCATGGAAGGTGAATCCTGCAAAATAATGAAAAAAATTTATTTTCATATAAAAAGGATTCTTACATGTTATTAATTGTGCAGAATATAAAATAGAAGAATAAAACTAACTAACCACTTAGAATCTCCAATTTTACCTAAACTAGGGGATGTGCAAGAGAAGAAAAAATGCATAACTTTACCTGTTGCTTAAGCAGAAGAGGCTGGAAAAAACCCCCTCCTTGCAAACATGCATTTTTATAAGGAAAAACTTTTCAATGAAGTTAATTTGCAAAGTTATCATTCTTTATATTCAAAAATCCCATTATTTAAACTTTCAACAACTTTTGCATAAGTAAGGTGTGTAAAGTAAATGCACAAAATATTTTCCTTTTGAATGAGGAAATGTTATGCTAACGTATAAACAATAAAGTAGTTAAAGCATTGAATAGTCACAGGGTACAGTTAAAAACAGCATACATAGTGCATCATATTCTCTACATTATGGGAACATTCTGAGTTGTTACAAAAGTAAAGAGAAACAAAAGTTAAAATGGCATTTTTGTGGTCATGGTCACTTAAAAATAACTGAAACATAGAACCCAGTACACATA
Organism: Aleadryas rufinucha; assembly: GCA_013397815.1. Taxonomy (NCBI): domain Eukaryota; kingdom Metazoa; phylum Chordata; class Aves; order Passeriformes; genus Aleadryas; species Aleadryas rufinucha. The sequence continues at coordinate 1,557,276 of VZTH01013960.1, forward strand.
AGAACCAACACAGCAAGCCTAAGCTTTTGATGTAGGAGACAAATAACATTTACCTGGCCATAAGTGTCAGAACCACCATATGTGGAAGATCCACCCTGTTCAGAAAACATAAATAATTTTCATATTGCAAACAGACTCATTTTTTTGGATGCTTACTGTAGGGATCTCCTTCTTGGCAGATTTGAAAAATATGATTATTTACTTAGTTATCAGAACGGTTAAGCAACTCAGAGTTATGTCCCTGTAAAACACTACTGTAACATATTTTTTAACTCGAATTCTAACTCCACTTTTGAAGAGACCATCTTGCAGGTAAATTCAAAGCTAGCATTATTGAGAAGAATAAGCCTTAAAGGTTGAATGCATCCCACCTTTTACTCCCCTATAAACTTCCAGACTACTTAGTTAAAAATATATACAAATTTACTCATTCTTCAAAGAAAAGACCACTTTCATTAGAATATAGTGAGAGCCAAAATACAGAGATAGCTGTATATTTACTTCACCCAGGGTATTGGCCCTCAGCAACATTTACATGAAGAGAAAAAAGAGTATTTACCTGACCATAGGATTCACTGCTTCCATCATAAGCAGAAGACCCTCCCTGAACAGAAAATAAAAAAAGCTGATGAATTTCATTCTCTCAAGAAAGTGTGTTCCATCATTCAAGGACAGAATAGGAGTGAAAATAAAAGAAGTCTGTTATCTCTGCAAACAAGAAAGAACACCTACCTGTCCATAGGATCCTCCAGGATATGAGAAAGGCCCTCCCTGTGCAGAAGACAGAATGGGTTACTGGTTTATATCTAGCTACTTCTTCAGGGAAGGTTTTAGATGGAGCTTCTGAATAGGGCATTTTATCTGAATGTTTACCTGGTTACCAGAATATGTGCTGTATGAAGAACCTGGGGCTCCCTGAAATGAAAAAACAGACTAGCTATTTTCTTGCAAACAGGATGGTGGAAATACCAAGGTATCTGAATCTCCCTCTAGGCCAATACTCTTAAACAAGAAGGGACTTTTTATCACTAATTTTTTTAGTTAGATGAAAGATCATTCCATGGAAGTTGTAAGCATAATTTAGTCTTTTTCTCTGACAGATTTCATGTGGTGAGGTACAAACAGCTGATACAATTCTTAGGTGTTATGATAGACTCAACTTGTGGGAGTTGCATTTCACAACAGCCACTACACGGGGAATATAAGAATGAACAGAAGAGAACTCTGTTATCTCTACCAAGAAAAAAAAAGAAAGAACACCTACCTGTCCATAAGATCCACCAGGATTAAAGGAAGCCCCTCCCTGCAGAGAAAACATAGAAATTTACTGCTTTGTAGTTGAATTGTTCTCTGAAAGAATACTTTTAGGCTGCTCCTGTGCAGGCACAGTGACCAGAATATTTACCTGGTTACCGGAGTAAGAACTGTGGGAAGAACCTGGGCCACCCTGAAAGAAAAACACAGACCAGTTATTTTCTTGCAGGTGAGAGTTTAAATACCTGCCTATCTACTTCTCACTTTATACCCTTTCTCTCAATTTTGAGATAATTTTTATGTGCCTAAGTAAAACTCAAAGACCACTATTGTTAAAATGGAAGAAATCTGGCAGCAATTTTCTTAGCCTGCTGAAATTTGAATTCTGCAAAGAAACTGCAGAGACCATTCTGTACTGCTCCCTGTGAAGCTGCACACCACCAGGTTACATCAGGGTTAATTTAAGCTTTCTGCTCTGAGGGACAACAGTTGGGTCTATAATTATAGTGTGTCATAGCACCCACAGTACTGGGAGGGAAGGAACCAGGAGGATGGGAGTCTGTATTATCCTGGTGAGGGAGGAAGAACTACTACCTGTCCATAGGATCCTCCAGGATATGAGAAAGGCCCTCCCTGTGCAGAAGACAGAATGGGTTACTGGTTTATATCTGGCTACTCCTTCAGGGAAGGTTTTAGATGGAGCTTCTGAATAGGGCATTTTATCTGAATGTTTACCTGGTTACCAGAATATGTGCTGTATGAAGAACCTGGGGCTCCCTGAAATGAAAACACAGACTAGCTATTTTCTTGCAAACAGACATTTACATAAATGAGTCCATTATGGATTTTTATTCTTTCAAATAAAACATTACAGCAACCATTAAAAGATAATGCTGGCTGGTACTTTATTTAGAGGTAAGGAAACCTTTAGCAGGTTCCGTTATTTCCCGTTCAGCTTAAAAGATCTGAAAGTAGTACTAACATTTAATTTTACTCTTTCTAATTACAGAATCCTATGTCATACCTTGCACTCTATGTTGTTACAGATGATCATGACCTTGATGATCTTTTCAAAAACTTCCAGAATACTGAACTTCCAAAGTGTAAAGAGTATTTAGGAGAGCATATTTTTCAGCTCCCCACTTAAAGGAGAAGACTATTTACCAGTACATGACAGTGACTATTGCTGTCACTTCCCCCTTACATACAGAACAGGGAAAGTATTTTTCTATGGTTAGACTGCTTCCTCTGAGACTATTTGTAGACTAAAATCTTGCCTTTAAATGAAGCTTGGAGAAAAAGCAGAAAAATTGCAGTGTGAGGAATTTGGGGATCCACATAAGTAAAACCATTTTTTCCTTTGAAACAAGACAGTTTAAATATGTATAGCTTTGACTCTTAATTTATAATATTCTCCAGGTTTGAAGAGACTTTCATGTAACTCACAGCTTTTAAATTTAGAAGAAAGCTTTTTGCAAGAATTTTTCTCCTGTGCTGAAGAATCTTCAAGGAATCACAGAACAATCTGAGTTGGAAGGGACCCAAAAGGATTATCAGGTCAAACTCCTGGCCCTGCACAGGACGAGCCCCAAGAGTCACACCATGTGCCTGAGAGTATTGTTGAAATGCTTCTTGAACCCTGTGAGGCTTGGTGCTGTGACCACTGCCCTGGGGAGCAGATGACTCTCTCTTTTATGTAACATTTAGGAATAGTGGTTTATATGTACATATACATCTACCTATAGCTTGCTTTTTTATTACTGTTAGAATGTAACCTATCGTAGCCAGTCTGTTTACATTCTAATCTAAGCACTGTAGCTGCCATGTGTAGAGGGCCCTGGACAGAAAAGAAAGTTTGTTTTTTAATTCAGTTTATTCCTTTGCAAAGATCACTGAATTTTACTGTTGGGGGAAGATAAAGATCAAGTCTATTGCTACACAGTTTATCAAAAAGAAATTTGATCTGCTGATATGATTCCAAACTGGAAAAGAGGTTTTTGTGTAGGAAAGAGGACAAATCTGCACTGAGAATTGGTTTCTAATGTGTCCAATTTTGATGTCTTATTTTATTCATGTTGAAAATTTTTGTTGATAGCAATTAAATATACTCTCTTCTCCCAGCCAAGCTGTTAAAAACTAAGGGCTTTTTTTGCAACAATTAAATCATGCAAAGAAAATGTTTATTAGAATGAAAAAAAACTTGCATAAAGATCTCCACATTTTTGTTTATAAACGGCTTTTTTTATACAATCATGCAACAAATATAAAGGCTTTTCCTCAATGAAGTTTCAGTATTATTTATTTTAATAGACTAGTTTATGTTTTAAAGCATGTAGGTCATGATTACTGCTTAGCCTCAATTAGATGAAAGAGGTGGTATTGCACCTGACCAAAATTACTGTTGCTATATTTTAAGTTAATGAAGTTAAGTTCAGAAAGTAGTAATTTCCTTATACAATTAGTTTACTTAAATAGCATGGGTTTTATTATAGAAAGAATAATCCACAAAATGCTTCTTGTTGAAATAAAAAACTAAAAAAATACTACACCATTCAAATGGGTTTGTGTAAATACAGCTTCAAAAAAAGGTTCAGAAATATGTATCCTGATAGAAGACTGGTGAGTTTAAAATCCAAGATGACTTTAAAAGCCAGAAGCCTGTTAAAGCTAGACTATAACACCCACATGAGCACATTCCTTGGCCTTTTTTCTGGCACAGAGGCATTGCCTAAAAGAAAAGTTTAGCCAGTGCAGCTGACAATGAAATTTCAGTGATTCTCTTTAGGGGAAAGAACAGTTTAAATGTTGATTTAAGAGATTTTCTTTTGAAATATTTATCAAATTTTGATATTTTTAGTTACAGTATTTTATAGTACCAGTGAGAAAGACAAGAAAACTAAGCTGGATGCAGCTAAATACTGTGGTTACTACAAGGTATATTGACTCGTTTTTGAAAGCAGTGAATAATTAGCACATAATAGTCAAGTGACAGAGCATCTGGATCACCAAGCACACTTACAGAAAATAAGTGGCCAAATGGTAATTATGCAGTTAAGTGGAATTCATTCTTTCATTTAATTGTGTATAGTTCTACCCACACCAAGGAAATTACCATTAATGTTTAGTGTTAATCAAATGATCATATTTACAAGGTGATTAATTCAAAATACTCCAGTATGTAGAAGGAAGTATAAACTCAGAAAAATAATTACCTGTCTATGACCACTGCTTCCATCAGGACAAATGCAACCGCCCTACAAATTAAAAAACAAAAGAAGGAAACAAATATTGCTTTGTGAAAATTTAAAATAAAATCTTATTTCAGATGCAAAACTGTTCAGGGGAAGAAAGCCTGTGGGACTACAGAGTAGGTGTGGCCTTTCCTGTACCTAGAACTAATGAAGGGACAGGACAGATGTGTACAGGTGACGTTTGCTTTGGAAGCCAGACTGACAGTGCCTCTCTCAGTGCGATGTCTCAATGACAGATGCCTCAGCAAGACAGAAGTATCAGGGTGGTCAGGAGTATCACCATTGTGCTATCACCAATAAACACATGTTATATTGAAACAGTGCTAAAAAGTGATTTCAGAGAGCCATTTCTGATAAATTTAATGTGAATAGAGTGACTTCATTTACAAATTAATGGATAACATCACCCACCAATCTTCCATGTAAAACTACTTAAGGTCTGAGTCCTGAATTTAATTAGTTTAATTGCTAGGAAGCTATCTGAACAAAACTAGTTAAAAAGTAAAAAAATCCTGACCTGATTACTTGATCCACTGGTTGCAATAAATGATCCACCCTGTGAAGAAAACAATTATATTTTATTAAAGCATTTTATTAGAATCTAAAGTATAAAATTATGTAATGAGAAACTCTATCACAAACTCTTACTTCCCTGCACCAACAGGTGAAATGATCAAATTATTGTGAAATTATTTTGAAAACATTGAATTATTGAGTTATTGTAAAAACATAAATTAGGATGAAACCTAATTAAGTGACTTGATACAATTCACAGGGAATGGGCATTAGGGAAACTAATTAAGAAAACTGTCACCTTCCAGAGCTCAGAGATCTGTCTGCACTACTGAATTAAACTTCAAACTCCCTGAGACAGAGGACATGCTAATGTTAAATCTACATAATGCTGGGTGTAGCACAATTTCAGATCCCTGGGAAGCTGATGGGTACCAACACAAGATAAGATACTAAAAAAACAGAACAAGGTCCAACTCTGGATCAGTTAAATTTCTCCTCATTCTCTAATATATACACTGCTGCAGCAGTACATAATCCTACAGAATATGTAAGTTGGACCCACTTTCATAATAGAAGTATGTAATCCCTAATATGTACCTTCTTACCAAATGCAAAATGAAACAATTATAGATATGGCCATTACCATCATTAGAGCATGAACGTTTCTAAAAAAAGAAACTGAAACTATATACTTTGTGGTTTTCAAAGGAGTTTTACAAAATGTTATGTAAAGAAACACCTGCAATTCTCACCTGCTTAATGGGGTGAAGGAACAGAAGAAACTGTGTATTCTAGGCCCAATATCACTATTTACAACTGTGCAAAATTATAACATTATAGGGAAAATGCTGTCAAATCAAAATAGCATCCTGCAGCACAGAAAAATTACTGGAACCTAAGTTTCAAAATGAAATATAATTTATCAGAAAGCTCCGTGACATCATTCAGTTGACACTGTGTTATTACCTGGATGTCAGGGTGGCTGCTATTTGATGGAGAAGATGCATTCTGTGAAGAAACAAAAAATGACACATTTATCTGTAAGGGTAATAAAATAAAATACAGAGTTCTATTAGGAAAGAACGACCTAACCCTAAACAGAATTAATTCTCTTTTGTGGACACTAGATCTTTCTTCTTTTTTTGTAGGTAATACACAAGGAGCTATAAGCTTGCTGCTACCAGCAACAGTTCAGAAAAAGTGACAAAAATGGTTTACCTGGACATCATAGGCTCTTCTGCTTAAAACATGTGATGTATCCTGTAAAAAACAATAACATTTACCATTAGGAGATGAAAACTCTATGATCAGTGATAGGTTTTTTTTTCTTTCCATATAATTTGTTTATAACAGGTGCAGACCCATTATTGTGTACATGGAGTAGGAATGCATTATTATAAAATAAAAGGCTATTTGCACATAATTTTTATAGGCCACTACTGAGTCTGACCTGCAACTATACAATACACTTATCTGTATCTCCTACACAACTGCTGAGCACAATAAATTAGCAAACACTATTATTCCTTACTTATTATTCTATCTTTCTTCAGCTAAAATGTTAGCTGTGCTTTGTTTGTATGATACTCATTTAATTTTAACTTTAGCTTGGACCAACTATGTATGTGCTTAATGAAGAACAAGGATTTGAGCTGCCCTATACTTCAAAGCATGATTTTAATGTCTTTTTTTTTCATATATATGCTTTCTTTAAAATATTCACCTAAAGAGCAAATACCCAAGTAATTTTATTTTACTTTCCCCTTATGTAGGAGAATATCAACTAGTACAAACATAATTAGGGAAAAATTAGGTATAATTAAGACAGATTAGGTATAGGTAGGACCAAAATCCTACAAGCAGGTGAAAAGTAAAAGAAAAAAAGTGTTACTTACTCGGGCAACAAGAACTTTCTTCTTTGCACAGCCAGAACGCTGTAAAGAAGCCACAAGCCTGTTATTATTTTATAGGTGTAGTTGTCCACATGAAATACTTTAGCAAAAACCTACTACTTGTCAAGGTGACGTTTCGAAAAGGAAAATGTCCATATGTTTCATTTTATTAGCAGTAAGAGTCTTATAAAGCGTATTCTTTGTTTTCACTTTATCCCTTTCAAGAGAAGTTCCTGCTTAGGGGAGTCTCCCTCAGCTGAACTACTGTAGGTTAGAGAACAATCTGTATAAGGATTCTTTCTAGTTGTTGGTTTTTTGGGTTTTTTTGTGTTTTTTATTTTTTGTTTTGCTTTGTTTTTTGGGGTTTTTTTTTGTTTGTTTTTTTGTTGTTGTTTTTTTTNGTATTCCCCATCCTTCTTTGTGACAAAGTTTAGAAGCAAACCCTTTTACAATGAAGTCCAGCAATACAGACTGGGTGGAGATAACCAAGGGAATACTAACATCTTTCATGAACAAAGGAGGAAGTGATGATGCTCCTAAACAGAGCTTCCTGATGAAGGATTTTTTTTTTCAGAACATTTTGAATTGAACCTAGTGCAGTGCCTTCAAGGTAAATACAAGCCAAAACAAAAGATGTTTTCAGAAGGCCTCTGTACTTTCTAGGATACATTTGGAGGAGTACTTAAGTATTACAGAGGAAAAATAGGGAAAACAAGGAAGCAGAATAGTGAATGGCTGAGGACTGAAAAGGCAAGTAGCTGATGACAGAAGGTTGCTCTAGATGGCAGTAAAACAAAAGGAGGTTGTGACAGATGGAAAAGCTTTTCTATGAACAGAAACAAGTAGGAGAAAATGTGATTTATTTACACAACAGTATATTTGCTTGGTCACAATCTATCCATGTTAATCACCGTTTCTGCTTGTAGGACAGATGGAAAGTCCTAACAGAGAGAGTAATACTGGGTAATACCGGGGACAAATGGGGACAAATGTTCCTTTATAACAGCAGCATGTAAGTGAGTTAAATCTGAATGAGTGAGAAAAGCTTGAGATGGCCACATGCCTCAGGTACACAGATGATTAATTCCCAAATAACTGTCCAGTTAAAGTGGATAGATTATGAAGAAAATGTATTACTATATATTCTTAGAAGTATTGTGGTGTTTTAAGTAATTGTGCAGCAGCCTTGAATACAGAGAAATAATTAACTTTTTGAAGGGTATTATCAAGCAATCATATACTAAAGGTCAACAGGTCTAACATAGAAGTGTTCAGTTACTAACACTGTCTTTACTGATTAGAATTTGAATAATACAGAACAAACAAAGTACTTACCTGGTTATTGGCACTGTAGGTAGTGTCATTCTGGAAAAGAATACATTATTTCCTTTTTTTAAGAATTATTTAAATAAAGTAAGCTTACATAAAATGAATTGTTTCTAATACTGCATACAGACATAACAGAAATCACTTATTGCACCCATTCTCCCCAGCCTTGTCTAAATTAGTTTAAAATTCTACCATTCCAGTCTGAAAAACATTTTAATAACAACCTTAGACTGGTAGAAATGTAACATGAAAAGCAGTGGAATATCTGTCACTTCTTCTAGCATTCATTGTATGTACTTAAAGATTTTCTTTCAGGTTTGGGGTTTTTTTTTTCTTTAATTAATGTAAAATGTACCCTTAGACTTTGGGGAAAATCATCTGTTACAGGAAAGGCACTGAAATATTTTTATTCATATTTCATTTCATCAAGTTAAATGCATTTAAAAGCTCTAAGTGTATCTGTAAATATATATATGACAATTTTAAGCAAGAGAAGAGGCAGTTGCTGAAACAGCTGTTAGTGTGGAACTCAGCATTCTTTCTGGATCATTCTGCTCCTAAGACTGCATCTAGCAGAGCAGTATTTTCTCATCTACATGAAAAATATTGTGATGAAAATATATATGAGACAGCATACTCACATCATCACAAGCATTGGGATTACTGTCATCTGAGAAATCTTGTGACTCCTAGAAGGACATCAGATACCAGTTATTTCCTCAAAAGCAGGAATTGCTAAAAATACCCTTTCATGTTGTACTGTACAAGACAGAAGAGATGCTCATGCAAAGGAGAAGCTGAGTTAAATTAAATTATGATCTTTATGAGACAAAAAGGAGCCAAATACATAGCTGCAATAGTGGCTGAGAGAAAATGTTCCAATCTTCAGTACAGAAAAAAATCCAACAAAACAAATCCAAACCAAGAAAAGCACAGAAACCATTATGTTTTATTATATCTTTGAGAAAGATGATGCAGGGACTACAAATAATATGTAACTAGGAGAAAGAAAGAACTACTTACCTGATTCTCATAATAGGTGTCTGAGGATGATCCACCCTTTAAAACAAACAAAAAACCACAATCAAAATTGGAGAAAATTAGGATGTAGAAAGCCTGATTTTGAGCAGAGGCTAAAGTTTATATGAACTGATGTACAAGTAGTGAAAGAGAGTATTACTTACTTGGCCACCACCATAGTTTTGTGAGTAGGATCCATCCTATAAAACAAACAAATATAAACTCTACTTCAGCAGAAACTGTGATTTGGTTCAGAGGCTATAAAGCTGGAATAAACAGTTGCCTTAGATTCCTTTGAACAAATACAATTTTTAAGACATCTGGATAAATTATCAAATATTATAAAAATTCTTACCAGGACAAAATCAAGGACTACCTACCTGGTTGTCACCATAACTTTGGGAGGATGATGATCCACTCTGCTAAGAAAAAACACCAACAAAATAATTAGAATTTACATCACCATATTGCAGATCAGATATTGATCAGCCATCATGGATGTTAAAACCATCATAAAACCTCAGTGGGAGGCAATACTTACTTGGCTACCACCATAGTTTTGTGAGGAGTATGAATCACCCTGTGAAAACAAAACAGCAACAGTTGTAATGCTGGAGAGCTGAATTTTATCTGAGTGCATACAGCTATCCTAGGTTGCTGAGTTCTATGGAAGTTCTATGTAACTTCCACTTTTATGTAAGTGGAATTTCAGGGCTGATAAAAAGTATGTCTGCAGAGAATGAGTTACAAACTGGACATGGAGAGACTCCGAAAGAGTATATATCCCCATGAGCAAGAAAACTGTACTGTGGATTAGAATTGCTTTAAAAGTTTTTACCAATGGATAATAAAGAGCTACTCTACCTGACCACCCTGTGATCCACCCTGTGATCCACCCTGTAAATCAGACAAAAAATGCTTTAGACACTCCCTGTTTGGCCATGGAATATTTTTGATGAAAGCTATGATACTTGCTTAGGAAGAGTAAGAAGCAGAGGCAGATATGCAATATGGATATAATTTCTAACGAAATGAGCACAGACTGCCCATAATGCAATGGTAAATGAGACATAAATAGAGGAACCTCAAACATTTAACTTTAAGTAATGTCTAGTGCACAATGAGTTTCATTCTGAACACTCTCTAGAGAATGTATCTTATTTTCTGCCGTAGAAAACCTAATTTATACAAATTGAATGAATTTATACAAATTCCTCTGGTTGCATTATTACATAGAAAGCTGTGACCTGTGAGATACAGTGGCCTCGAGGAGGTTTTAAATAAAACACTCAGTATGCTTCAACGTGCCCTCTTTAGAAGAGGAATGTAACTCCCTCCAGTGAAATCAGAAGAGGCATTTGCAGAAGTATTAAAGTCAAAAGTGCATAATAAGAACAGTGAAATCCTGAAGTATTGAAATGAGTGGGAAATTTGCCATTCACTAAAATGGGACTGAGACTTCATTCAAAACAGTAAAAAATGAAATGAAAAGTATTATCTTTCAATGCTCTAGAAGACTTTACAACAAAATTTAAGCATTTTCTCTTTTCTTAAAAAGAAATAGGTCCTCCTAAAAAAATGAAAAGCTATTATAAAATACATACCTATTTAATATATAATTCTATCAAGTTATAAGTTACATACAGTGCATTGTATATACTGTACCACATTATAACAACAGATTGTAGCAACATCTAAGTTATTCACACATTTATAAATATAGTCTATATTTCTATTGCTAAAACACAGTATTTGTTGAAACGATGAATCTATCCAATTTTTCTATTTCTTGTGAAAACTCAGTAAGAATCAAAAAGAAGTATTGTGAACAAAAAAGAAATCATCTATTGCTGCTTTCTTCCTAATTTTTAACATCACAGAGATGACTTCTTTAAACATAGCTGACATCTTTTAAGATAGTGGTTTGTAGAGCTCCAACACTTGAACTTGTAACAAATACACAGGCAGCTGTCTATAGCTCACTGCACAAACTCAGTGAATTGTTAAGCCAGCTTGTTTCAGGAACCTCAAGTAGCAGTCCTAAAATATTTTCTGGCTTTTGATAGGAAAAGAGAGGCTGGTGAGCTCCAGCCCTGATTTAAGTCATGCCAGTTAAGCAACACTGCAGCAGACTTCTTCCTTCCAGAATCTGGCTTTAATGTCCTGATGATTTAGATGTTTCACAGACATAATACTAGGAAAAAAGGGGCAAAAAAGACTTCAAAGCCCCTGGGATACTTCTGTGTATAGGAAGATAGTGAGTTCTAATCTCAAAATTTTTAAGATTACATGGATTTGTGCAATATGAATCTGAATTTGGGACTAACTGAGTTAGTGGCAAAACTGATTTTGGATGCATCTTAAAATAAGAGGAGAAAGACCATTTACCTGGTGGCAGGGATTGCTATCATAGGAAACGCCCTGTCAAAAACCAACCAAACAAAAAGGTTAATGCCATTTTTCTTGCAAAGTAATTAGTTTCCTTAAAATTTCCTATGTGAGAATTAATGTAACAAAACTGAACATATAACTTTACAGAGGGTGAGTTTAATTTCACTTAACCCTTTAAGTGTGTGGCTTTACCCTCTGTCACTCATACCCCCATACAAGCATCAAGACAAATGCACACTGATGATCATAGGACAGCTTGTGAACCAGATGGAAAGAGATAGGTTGGTAATTGATGTCTCTCTGTGTCTTCCGAGTTCCTCTTGATTGGTAAGGATGAACTGTTGGTGGGGTTTTCTTGGAAGTAACTGTTACTGTTGGGTGACCATCTATCTAAATGTGACTATCAACCTCTTGCTAGATTCACCCGCCATGGAATTTAGGCAAGGCTTCTGCTCAGAGCCATTCATTTGCCCATTTTGGGTATATTTGGTGATACAGGATGAGGAGCAGTACACAGAAAGAGTTCTATCTTGGTTGTCACCCTCCCATTATTACAGCACAAGTCTTCTCTTGATAAGTCAACCTGTGACACAGCTTAGTGGAAATAGACCATTCTTCAGTGTTTCTCATTTTCATTGGTGGTAACTCTGTCCTTGTCGTACTGCTCCTTATGATGCTTTCACATGCATTTCCATTTGTGCCGAACTTACATCAATCCTAATGTTTCTGCCAAATACTGATAAAAATGACTGTATTTTTACTTATCTTTCATTCTGGTTGCTTTCCTCAATATATTTATTTAAACATAGGTTTACTATTGGCCTCATCCATGATCCTTTCACCTGGGATCTTGTCATCAAAGACATTGTCTTTACACCATTGTAGATGCACACAAGTTGAAATGGAACCACAATGCAAACTACTAACTTAATTCTTATTCCATTTGAGCCACTCTCTATTCCTATAGTTTTCTATAGAAGATAAGTGGAGCAACATCCAAAAATTCCCAAGCAAAGATTTTATATACATATTGAGTAGACAGATTAACCACTTGTTTGTCTTCCATTTGTAACTTTAAATGGGAGCAGCCACTTCATACTGGTTAAAACGGCCAACAATATCAGCCTTTCTTGACTTCTGTGCTAGATAAGTCCATGTAACAATGAAAACAATAGATTTCAAACTAACAAACATAATAGAAATTATTAAAAATATGTTAATATTGCAAAGAAAGCTGGGTCTAGTTTTCAAAGGGTTTGGAGGAAGAAAACTTACTTGTCCACAACCACTGCTGCCACCATAAGAAGCAGATCCACCCTGCTGGGGAAAAGAAAACAGAGCAGCTCAGGAAAGGCATTGAAAACATCCAAATATTCCTGTTCTCCATTTCACACACAGATATTAACTTTCAAGGGCTTTAGCTGCCAGGCTGCTTAAAAGGTATAGGACCAACTACATCCTACTGTGAATTATCTGGTAAAGTACCAAGTATGTTGAATACTAAAGTGCATCAGAAAGCTGACACCTGCATGCACTCCTTTCTACAGGGGAAAGTGCTGCTTCAGTGAGCTTGTTGTTGCCAGAGCCATATGAAAAAAGTTCATGACACTGAATTCTAAAGAGTACTTACTATATTATTTCAAGAAACAAATGACAGAATTCTCAGTACATATATGGGAACCTCACATACATGCTGTATAATGACCAGTGACTGATGATGCTTACCTGTCCATAGGAACTGCCACCTTGAGGCTGGTAGCCCTGGAAGAAAGGCAAGGAGTCATTTGTAAACAGAGCTGCATAACTGTACTCCTAGTACAGCTGAAACAATCACAGAACACCAGAGAGAAAAGCCCATTTCCATTAAAGGTTCCTCTCTACTATGTTATCTTTTCTCTCATGGTATTTTAGTGGTACAAACCAAATCAAGGACCACTCAGAAACACCAAGAAGGAAAAAAAACCCACCCATGCTCCAAAGCCCATTTACAAGACAGGCTCCTACAGAAAGGCTCAACACATTTCAGCAACAAAGTCTCACCTGGCCATAGGACTGACTGCCTTGGGAACCCTTTAAATAAAGAAAAGATAATTACCACCTTGACAAGGAGCCTTCTTTAAAGAGCATAATGTTTATGGAAATACAGCTGCATGTGGGATTCCCTAAAAGGTTCTTCCTGTGCCAAAGGACACAGAGCAATATGCTAACAGCATTTGTGCAGCACACTGTCCTATTCTCAGCAGAAGCCATAGCCCAAATTGAGACACAGAATGCCAAGGGAAGCATCACTTCCAAAGTCTGCCCGTCATGCCAGTCACAGAGAGATCAGTGAAGAGCTTTCTGCAGAACAGCCAGTTTGCTTACCTGGCCATAGGAACTGCTGCTGCCCGAGAAACTTGGTACACCCTAAGACAAGGACACCACTTGGTTACTTCCCTTTCAGTGAGGGAGCCAGCCTGCATCAGCAACAGCAAGCACCTACATCCTAGAGCCATGCAGGGCAGTATGAAGAGCCAGACATGTCTGGGCTCTCACGAGGATGGCTGAGTGTGATGCTTTCACACACTGGGATTCCAGATCAATAAGTAGCACATGCATAAATATTGAGTGTGAGAACAGACATTTTCAGAGGAAATGTCCATTAAAGTTCAGATTCTGAGGGATTGCTAAGTGCCTTTACAGTGCCATTTCTGAAATGCTGTATTCTGACTGGTGACTGACTGATGCTTACCTGGCCGTAGGAACTGCCACCTTGAGGTCTGTAGCTCTGTATGAAATTAATTATTGATTAATAGTTACTCTATTTGTGAAGCTTTGTTAGATGACTCTCTAACATCACAAGGTGGGGTAAGAAAACAGAGTAAGACAGAGAATGTACAGATTCTACTGCTTAACTAGAGTTATTTTGATATTTCTTATTCTGGAGGAATAGGTGATCACACTGTTTATTGAACAACAATCATGGAATAGTTTTACATCTGTCTCAGACAGTACTCTAATCCTATGAGAGTTTTTCCAGGAAGGAACCCAACATTTTCTTACTATCTTTATTCTTCCTCCTGTTTTTCAGACACTGGGCTTAGATGGCTAATGCTGTATACTAGGTAAATATTGATTTAATATAGTTGCATTTTCCATTAGCCCCAGCTGCATAATTCCCTTCCTCTGAGGGAAAATTAGGGTGAAAAACAACTTTTAAAAATTAGGGAAAAATCTTAGAAAAAATATAGATTCATAAAACAGAAACAAAACAATGCAATTTAAAGTAGCAGGTCAAATGAATTAGCCAACGATGACTGTACTTGAAAATAATTTCTCAGTAATATAAAGTTACTGTGGTTATAATTTGGTGTTGGAATCTGCCTTCAATATAATCTCAAAAAAGGGCTGTTGTTTCATGTACATGCAGACCTCTGCCACAGCTGCCTGGGAGAGTTATGAAGACAGGGACTACCAAAAAGTATTTGAAGTATCATGTCTATCTTTGCTATCTGACATAGAGGTCCTGACAAAACTCATAGCTATTTTAGGGCTGCTTTAATCTACATAAATCTGTGAAGGGAGATGAACATTCATCAGTTGCAGGCTCCAAGACCAAATCTTCATTCAGTTTAGAACCTCACCCAATTTTCTCTAGCTCCTCAACACTACTTCTCTGCTGAGGGCAAAGGAGGCAGCGAGAACTGACCATAAATTTGTATTGCGCCATCAACTGGAATAGGAACAGAATCAAATAAACTACTTACACCACAAATTTATAAAGTTCCAAAGCCATGAAAAAGGCAAGATAGAAGAAGAAGTCTAGGATTCCTGTACATATACATGCAAAACACAATGGTTGTGTTCACAGCAAAACTTTTGAAATGGATTGAGAGATACATTGGTTAAGATTTCAATGTGAATTGAAGAAAGAATATTTTAAAGTCTGCTAACTTTTCAGGGCCATGGCACTTCACTTTCTCAAATGTTCTCTTCCGACTAACACTTACCTGTCCATAGGAACTGCCACCTTGAGGCTGGTAGCCCTGGAAGAAAGGCAAGGAGTCATTTGTAAACAGAGCTGCATAACTGTACTCCTAGTACAGCTGAAACAATCACAGAACACCAAAGAGAAAAGCCCATTTCCATTAAAGGTTCCTCTCTACTATGTTATCTTTTCTCTCATGGTATTTTAGTGGTACAAACCAAATCAAGGACCACTCAGAAACACCAAGAAGGAAAAAAAACCCACCCATGCTCCAAAGCCCATTTACAAGACAGGCTCCTACAGAAAGGCTCAACACATTTCAGCAACAAAGTCTCACCTGGCCATAGGACTGACTGCCTTGGGAACCCTTTAAATAAAGAAAAGATAATTACCACCTTGACAAGGAGCCTTCTTTAAAGAGCATAATGTTTATGGAAATACAGCTGCATGTGGGATTCCCTAAAAGGTTCTTCCTGTGCCAAAGGACACAGAGCAATATGCTAACAGCATTTGTGCAGCACACTGTCCTATTCTCAGCAGAAGCCATAGCCCAAATTGAGACACAGAATGCCAAGGGAAGCATCACTTCCAAAGTCTGCCCGTCATGCCAGTCACAGAGAGATCAGTGAAGAGCTTTCTGCAGAACAGCCAGTTTGCTTACCTGGCCATAGGAACTGCTGCTGCCCGAGAAACTTGGTACACCCTAAGACAAGGACACCACTTGGTTACTTCCCTTTCAGTGAGGGAGCCAGCCTGCATCAGCAACAGCAAGCACCTACATCCTAGAGCCATGCAGGGCAGTATGAAGAGCCAGACATGTCTGGGCTCTCACGAGGATGGCTGAGTGTGATGCTTTCACACACTGGGATTCCAGATCAATAAGTAGCACATGCATAAATATTGAGTGTGAGAACAGACATTTTCAGAGGAAATGTCCATTAAAGTTCAGATTCTGAGGGATTGCTAAGTGCCTTTACAGTGCCACAGTGCTGCATTTCTCAAATGCTGTATGGCTAAAATATAGCTAAAATATTCTCAAATGCTGAATGACTGATGCTTACCTGGCTGTAGGAACTGCCACCTTGAGGTCTGGACCCCTGGAAGAAAGGCAAGGAGTCATTTGTAAACAGAGCTGTATCATCTTAACACAGCTGTAACAGTAAAGTCCATTTCCAGTTGAAGTTCCTCTGTACCATGTTCTTTTCTTCCCTCACATGGTATTTCAGTGGTGCAAACCAAAATTAAGGACCACTAGGAAACATCAAGAAGGTAAAAAATGGCCCGTGCCCTGAAACCCATTTGCAAGACAGGCTCCTGAAGAAAAGCTCAATACATTTCAGCAACAAAGTCTCACCTGGCCATAGGACTGACTGCCTTGGGAACCCTTCAAAAAAAGGGAAAATAATTACCATCTTGACAAGGAGGCTTTTTAAAAGAGTATGATGTTTATGGAAATACAGCTGCATGTGGGATTCCCTAAAAGCACAAAGGACACAGAGCAGTATGCTAACATCCCTGCAATAGATTTTCCTATTCTCAGCAGAAGCTATGAATGCCAACCTTGTTGGCATATTGAATATTTGTGATATTGAGTAGTGGCCTCCCTGTGGCCTTGATCCCTAGAAGTCACACCTACCCTTCTGAACCTTTTTTTTCTGGTTGCATGTAGTGCTCTAGAAAATATTGACAGACTTTGGCATCCTTCCTACCCCCAGCCCCAAAGAGGAGGAAGACTTAAAGAGCCTTCATACTTGAGTTCATACTGTGAATATTCTCAAGTTTTAGTTTGCCATAATCTATGATGCCATTATGTGGGCATTTGTTAAATTCACACACTGTTTCTCACACAAGAAGCTTTATCCTCATGGCTTCAAGCAATTCTGGAAGACATTGCACAGAGTTCCACAATTATGATTTTTCATCATTCTTGATATGGCTAAGCAACTGCCCTTTACACCTTTTGGAATTCGAGGTCTAATATGCATGGGATCTGAGTCTATCAGTCTGGGGCTGATGGTGTGGTGTGAGCCTAGAATCACTTCCTCTCAGGGCCATGACCTTTACCTCTGAGTGGAATACACTCATTTCATGTCAACCCATCACACACGGAAATACCTTTGTGAGCATCATGAACAAAACAGTTGAACACCAACATCAGAAGGTATTTTTACGAACAAAAGCCAGGGAAATAGAAACCTGCACCTGTGAAATCCATTTTCAAATGCAGAAAATAATTCATTTTTAAGTTGTGCTGGCCCTGTTTCAGTGAAGTCTACATGAATATTTATAACCCTTTTTAAGTTCACTTACCTGAATGTAAGTACTGCTGCTGGTTTGCTGTTTTTGTCCACTCTACACAGAAACAAAACAAAAAAAAAGGTTATTTATTTTTAAGTGAAGTTGCTTATGCATTAAGCCATTTCAAAAAGCAGCTCTGTCCTTCTATCTACTAGACAGTTTGAAAGCCACAAGGAGTTCATTACACCTTTTCTTACTTTATGCCATCTCCATGTGCTATAAAATGTATATATTCTACAGAAATAGTGTTAAAAGTGTTTATATATCTTGTTATAATTTTCTTAATGAAAATTAATTGTATAATACATCTTTGTGCCATATTATGGTATTTTAAGCAAGTTAAAATAATTCTGCCCTTCAAATGTACCACACATATTGCCTTTAAACTCATATCCATTTGTATTCATGTTGTGACCGAGTTTTTTCATGAATAAGTACAACAAACTTTTGAAAAAGTGTTTCTCAAAACAAAAATTGAAAAAGCCACAGTTACAATTTAATCTAAGGAAAAGTCACTGCAGAAAATACTTTGATTCCCACAACGTATGTGGATTATCAGAGGAATGTTTTTTATATCTACACAATGAAAACAGTTAACCTATGCAATCAAAACATTGTACATTTAGAGTCACAAATAAAATAACAAGGAAATCTTATTTCTTTCTTTGCCAGCACTCATCACTAGCCATGGAAGAAAATGATGCTATATATTTTGAAAGCAATGATTTCCAAAAGACAAATTTTAGCTGGGGTAACCTGCTACTGATCTTTCAATGAAAGTGAAAATTTGTTGTCATAGTCTAATGGACTACCATCTAATGGACTGGCTAGCCATTAAGAGGGGGATAGATGCTAAAACTGCTAAATTGCAAAGAACCCATAAAAATATGCCTGAATGATATTCATAAAACTTTATAAGCATGCTCTTAATGAGATTGGATTGTAATCAACTTTCCAAGTGCCTGGTTATCAAGAAACAGCATTACAATATTACAAATACAGTTCACCTAAGCATTAACTGCAGGATTCTAAGAATGTAATTCTGAACTGGGTGTTTCTGTTAAAAAAATAGACTGTTTAAATGAAAATGGAACCATGCAGGTTGTGATTTATATTTGATTTGATATTGAGTAACATTCAAGCTTCAGTTCTAGAATTCCATCCTCCTTCCTGAGCAGACTGAGACGGTCAAATTTTGCCAGTGTTGAAAGCACTATGGAATTTGCATCCAGAGGTTTTCAAATTCTTTAAGTTTAGAAAATAGCTGCAATGGTCTTCAAGCAGCAACCAGCTAAGATATCCCCTTTGCTGTAATTACAGAAATGCCCTACTCCACCACTATAGTTTGGGGATATCTAAGATATCTCTAAGTTATCCACGTATATTTGTTCCCTAAGAGAGGAATTATTACTTAGTTTACTAAGAAAAAGCTTCATTTAAAACTTAAGTATAATGGAGAAAAAAATGTCTACCTGTACTATGATCCTTGTAGCAGAGCTTCCCAAACTCTGAAAAAAAAATCCAGAAACAAAGAAACATAATTTAATTGACTTGTTTAAAAGCAATGCACTTAAACAGAAAATACTAAGTTGAACAGTTTAGTTTGTGAGAATAAAGGGAAAGGTCATACATGTTATGTACCATGTATCAATTCTAAACACCCAGCATTCAACTAGTTTATTCTCAGTTCTGAAAGTCTGGGGAGGCAGACTGACCCTACTAAGTAATTTTCTACTCTTAAATCTTCTGTGGAGAGCAGCAGAGCACAGGTTACGCGCACCCCCTTTCTGCACTACCAGCCAGCTTGGCTTTTCCAAATGTGGGGAAGGAAGCTAAGACATCATCCCTCCAGCCTGTCTCACTGCCACTGGACATACATCAACACACAAATACATTTCCTCTTCCAGTCATTTGTGTGCTGAATTCTGGGGCATGAGGGACAAATGTAAAAGAGTGGCACACACCATCCTGAGACAAGTGGTTTGATCCCATAAGAACTATAATAATGCTACAGGAATCACAAGAAAAAGGTATGCGTACCTGAGGGAAGGTGTGACGCTGCAAATGAAACAGAAATATATTTAATTATTTTGCACAAGGGCTTGCCCAAATAGAATATAGCAGCAGAGAAAGGGAAAAAGGGCCCTTATATTTCGGATGCAATACACAATGGAATGTGAAAGAATGATATAAAAAGGATGGCACAGTATAAATGCATCTTAACCTTTATTCAGATTAGAACAACATGTTCTACTAGAAATTAAACATCTATAAAATATTACATTATAAAAACTCACTTTAAGCACCTGAAGGCTAAACTTACTTTTAGTTCCAAGTAAGCAGAGTGGAAATGTAATAAATTCAAAAATGAGAATGGAAGTGAATTTACAAAAGAAAATTGCAGTAGAAACAGAAAATCAAAACAATTCAGGAACACAGAGATTGCATACATTGAGACCTGGTGTCTGCAGCTAATCCATTATCTCTGCAAGAACTAACAGCAGTCACAGAACCATGAGATTTGTACCTATCTGATAACAGGCCTTCCCTGAAGATAACTATACACATAGGGTAAATCCTGCCTGCTAAGGAATTGTCTCCAGGAATATTTATGAAAAATTAAAAATGTAGGTATTTGAAAGCCTTTTTGAATCAAAGTTATTTGTAGAGAAAATGTGTATTGTAGAGAAAAAATGCTTACCACAGGTGGAAAAGGGTTGCTGTTGGCAATGACCACGACCTATAGAGAAACCAGAGGAAGTTGTTTACTCGCCACAGGGATTATTTAAATTGTTAAATATGTTAGAAAAATGAAGAGTACTGAAATCTATAAATCTGATAATAATGCTATGGAAGATCACTTTTATAAAATAGTATTTTTATAAAAAAATTTAATGCACCAAGCAAAAAAATTTAATTAACAAGCAAAGAATTTTTTATATATATATATATATAGCTGTACATACGTAGTTTACACAAGAGTATAAGGAGAGAAAAGATTTGCCCCAAACCACATAATGCCTCAGCTGTAGAGGCAGAAGCAGGATTTCATGTCTTGTACCATATCCACTGGCCTGTACTGTGTGCCCTTTTTGATCCTGAACTTCCCATCCCAAACTAGAAGATCAATTTATTTTGTCTGTATTCAGTATTATGCTAAAAAAAAGACTTGATATTGAGTTCATTTAGAAAAAATTAAGCCCAATGCAATAATGGTATCTACTGCTTAGGTGTTAATATTTTCTCATTAGAAGCTCTCCCCACCTCTAAGAACCAAACCAAATCAAATCATATGAATCAATCTGGGTTAAAATCTTGGAAAGTCTTAACTGAAATACCAGGAGTCATGCCAAGTCATAACTGTAAGAATTCTTTTCCCTTTGAAAAGGAGTGCTTACCTTCTTACCGGAATCTGAAGTGCTTGAAGGGAC
Source organism: Aleadryas rufinucha (assembly GCA_013397815.1). NCBI lineage: Eukaryota > Metazoa > Chordata > Aves > Passeriformes > Aleadryas > Aleadryas rufinucha. Next base: position 1,578,625 of record VZTH01013960.1, read on the forward strand.
AGACTGTAAAAAATACAGAATCCATTTGTTGCTTAGGTAAATGTATGGTGAGAAGAGAAATAACTTCTAACAAAATGGATATAGCAGCATACACCAAATATTCAACTCATCTGCTGACGTTATTTCCAGATATTATCACTACTGAAACATCTGAAGAGAGTTTGCCTTTATCCCCTTCCACAAATTTAATTATTGTTTGGTAAATTTGGGCACATGTGCTTAGCTTTTGAATACCTTAGGAAGCTAAAAAAATGTTGGAAAACACAGTTACCTGGCCGTAAGTAAGACCACTGCCAGATATGGATGCACTCTGAAATGGAAACATAAATCAGATATTTATTTATACAACAATTTGCTAATTATTAACCTATTTTCAAGTAAAAATGAAATAAATGAGATTGACAATAAAAAATTCTCTATTAATCAAAGACTTAATATGCAAAGGTTTTAAAAATTCCCAAATAATATTGCACAATATGCAATATCCAAAGACAATTATTTTAACTGATAAAAAACAGCACATGTTAAGAATTGTGACATTTTAGTAGGGTAACAAATTAGGAGTTTATAATAGGTGATACTATGTATCACCTATGTGCACATATACACCCTTAAATATAAATGATTAGGCTTTGAGGAACTGACAATGCCACATCTTTTAATTTTGGGTTTTAATCTCAGAATAAAACCTCAAGCTAACACTATTTTCCTGAATACATTTAGAAAGACTTCAGTAGCTCTGCAGAAGAGAATCAAGTGCAATTTGCAATAAAAGGAGATGAGTTAAGAAGCATAGTAGGAGACAATCAGTAAAAACATCTATAACCAACTTACATCTCTGCAGGCATGTTGGCCATATGCACTAGCAGCTCCTCCCTGAGACAAAAAATAAACCAGTTATTTCTCATCATTATCTTATATTTGGAACAGAGACTCCAAAATGAACATTCATTAAGCAATGCCATTGAAGGCTAGGAGTTACTATAAATAGAGTTATGCTGGAGACAGAAAAGAAAATGTAAAAATAGTGCTTACAGGGACACATCCACTCTTGCTTATTGTGTAGACTACTCCATTCTGAAATAAAAACAGATGTCAATTATCTCCATATGAAAAGCTCAAATGGGGAAGACAGAAAAAAACCAATGCAATGCTGTTTATGGCATGAAAAACTGTGCAGCCGGCAATGTGTATGTGCAAGCAAGGGATAAACAAGTAAAGAGGTTACCAGCTCACTGGCATGGCCTGTAATAATTCTAATTTAGTATGAGACATCAGTCATCATCTGTATTTCATACAACTTTCATCAACTTTGTCACTGGTCATGAAACCTTTCAAGATTTTACTGAATGGCTCTAATTTATAAAAAATTAATAACTTCAAGTAGCTATATGACAAGATGAGAAACTCAACTCTTAGAAAAGAATATGTATTATATATGAAAAAAAAGGAAGAAAACAAGTTTTTAGCATATATATCAAAATAATTTGTATTTCTCAGTATCTGATAATTCCAGCTACAAGTAGTAGAGATTGAAGAATGGAATATTACCAGATAATTCACTAGTAAATATAACTAGTAATTAGTAAGAAATATATCCTCGAGAAGCTCCGTTCTAGAAACTGGAGATATACCAGAAAGTATCTAAGAGTTAAAGAGAAAATAGGCATATTAATGGGAGTGGAGATAATCAAAAAAAACAAGTATACATTGCTGTGATTAACAAAGTGAAAGTGGTGAGAATGCAGACATACATATCCCAGAAGTTTTAAAAGGCTAACCAGGCAGTGATATCCCCAAATTTTCAACTGGATATACAATCTGGTGTTAAAAGCAATACAGACATTAAATTGGAACAAGCTACTGAGTTCAGCAGAGTGGAGGTAGTTGAACTTAGCCCAGGTACAAACACACTGTTTACTGGATGAGTAACTCTGCCTTTCTGGGTTAACTAGCAGCGAAGATATTTCAGAACTGTACTAAATCACCTCACTACTCTGTAGTTACAGAATTTTAGTCATTCAAGGTTACTAAAGGAAAACATACAAATGCTGGAAAATAGAGCTCATACCTGACTGCCTGAATAGCTGTTCTGAGAGGAACTGGAAGGTCCCACCTGTAAAGAAAACAAATTGGTATTTATTACTTTGCTAAAAAACTATTTTTATATAAGTGATTTTCAGGAAAGAAAGTTCTACTTGGTGGGAAAAGAAAGAACCCAAAAAAGTAGTTTTCTGTTACTTCATTCCACCAAACTGATACTATTAAAATTATTTCAGAGATCTTTCAAGACAAATAATCAAAACTGTGCCAATCCAACTGTTATAAATAACATAATTCTGCTGCTTCCATCCTTTTTTATCTGACCTCATACACTTGATATCCATCACTGAGGAGGAGACCTACACCATCACAGTCATTAAAGGGTACATGAAAGCTTTTTCATGATATGACTATGTAATCATTAGCATATTTGCTGTAAAAAAGCAAAGAAGGAAAAGAGGCTTCTTCACTGAGCTGCAAGTGATAGTTTCAGAGCAAAAAAATCAAATAGCTATATTTTATATCTAGATCATGATTTGCAAAAGGCAAGGTTTCAGAGCTGTTGAAGTAAGTGATCTTGAACAGCAAGAAAACACTAAGAATAAAAAGTGAAAACAGAAAAAAGAAAACTTCTATTATAAAGCTACTTCAGATTAGCTAGAGAGAATCTGCAGAAGGAAATGGTAGCAAGTCTGACAACCCTTTAGACAGTTTTGGATTTTTAATCAACAAAGATAAACTAACAAGAAGAAAATTAAATTGAGTGACAAAGGTTATAAAGACATGTCTAGAAGCAACTTTTGACTAGGTCTTGAGATCTTGGGCAGTTAGCAGCATGTCAATATCTTTGGAGAAAGAATATTTACCATGATGCATCGGCCTGTTGAGTACGTCCCTCCACGCTGCAAGAAAGTACAAGTTCCAGTTACTGTTTATTGAGTGGTGGAAAAATACCAAATTACTTTAAATAGGAAATCAACTGAATTCACATTGATGGTCCCAGCAAAGAAATCAAGTGTTTCATTGCTAACAATATATTACACATTTTAACAATCTCATCTGAGAAGTGATGTTAACTAATTCAAAATAAAAGTACCTTCAAAACTGAATACACAAATGAAAGCATAACTGTGATATTACTAGGAAAGTAATTTGAATGGTACAAATAATCTTCATGCTACAAGTGTGAAACAAGTAGACCAGTAGGACAAGAGTTCTAAAACTGAGGTAACTGAAAATTGGGAAGATGAAGAAAAGTTGCTCTTACCTTGTTACATTCTAATTCTATCATAAGCTGTGGGGAAAAAAAAAAAAAAGAGGAAGCATTTCCAAATTATTCACTGCAAAAGAAAAGGGCAGCTTATTACAGGAAACAGGAAATACAGTTGGTGAAGTGAGAGATGAAAGACAGGTGTTCACTCTTGATTAGATCACAAGTTCATATAAATCAGTGCTGCTACAGTCCAATACAGTAGATTTGAGGAGACTTTCGTTACTTAAGCTGCCAACCATGTTTAATATGTTTCATATAAGCAGAATTCTTGGCAGAAAAAATATTACCAACTCCTTTCTAGAATATGCTACACAGTTAGAGCTCCCAGGGGCTGGGGCAGCAGTTAAGAACAGCACTGTACCTCAGAAGTACAGTACAGTTCTCCTTATAACCAATTTGCTTTTCTTTTTTTTTTGCTTTAAGATACCGATTGTTTTGATAACTAGATTATTACTTTCCTCATTTCTGTGGGAGAAAAATGATATTTACTTTATTTTTTCATCATTTTACTAAGAGGATTAGGCAGTTTAATTAAAATTATTGAAAACATCTAATGATTTTGGCCATCTTAGTTAATGAATAAATGGCAACAAATGTATGCCTTGAATCAAGCCAAAGATTTAATTACTTTAATTACTTTAATTACTGTATTACTTTCTATCATTCAACTACACACAAAACATACCTTCCTTTTACTTTTCCCTGTCGCATTGACTGACCCTGAATGCGTAGGTGTGAGAGTTTTGCTTTGAATTCCAACCCAAAAATTTTCTAGATTTTGAACAACAGTTGCACTGGAAAGAAAACAAAATAATAATTATTTTTCTATCAAAATATTTCAATGTAAAATACTAATAACTCTCCTCCCTTTTGCCCCCAGCCAAGAATGTCCACTCTGTTTTGGTTTTAAGTGTATATAGCACAAGTTTCACAGAATACTTTCCCTTATGGTGACTTGTATTATCATCCAACATAATTTTGAATATAACTAAAACAGATGCTGAGAAGAAGCAGAAGAGGAATAGACACTGTTTGGAGAAGCACTGACTCCAGTAAGGAGTATCAGCTCAAACGCCCATAATGTCATCTGCTCTGACAATCTTTATCTATGATGGTGAACTAATTCTCATGGCATTAATGAGTGGAAGTAATTGTGGTTTTGTATTCTTTTGCCCATTCTTTGTACTCCTCAAGATTTAATGAAGCAAGGCAAAGATGGCCCTATCATAAATCTGCACTTCAAACAATATAAACTATCAAATATTTAGATATTTTCCAATATATTTCAAGCATGTGTTTGTCAGTGTAGGTGGTATTTTTACAAGTTTCAGATCTGCAAAAAAGTAGCCCTAAAAGTAGGCTAAATATGCCTTCTCCTGTTTCCAGAAGTTAGTTCATGGGTCATACACTTATTTTAAAATTTATATTAGAAGAATTTACATCAAATTACTATTCTGCCACTGTTCAAAATGAAAAAAGGTATAACTGAATAGAGCCTGAACTGAATAGAGCCTGGACTTCATCTTTTCAGGGAACAATTTACATTCATATTGTTACTGTTGTAATGAAAGAAGTCAAAGAGTAAAAACTGCTTACTCAAAGATCCATTGATAGTATTGTGCTTAAATGAATTATTTAGATATATTAAGACCTGTAGGACTGTATTTGTCTTTCAAAATTATATCTTGAAATTGAAATCATATTGTTTAATTAATATAGTGGGAAGTTATGGTGAACTATGAAAAAACCCATGATGATGGCAAGAGCAGAATATCAGAAATAGCAACACAGGTCCATCTCAACACAGAAATAAAATTTCAAGGCAAAAAAAAATTGAAAAACAACTATTTACATAAATTGAAGCTCTCTGGCATCACGTGGAGCAATCCATGTGGTTGTAACTTTCTGTTTCACATCAGAGTTGGCATGGATTACTGCTGAATTCTGCAATTAAAAGGGAATACATATAATTATATAAGATGCAAAAGAGACTTTTACCTACATTATTACAGGAACTGCCTCTACTACAACAGGCAACACTGATGTAGTCCTAAAAAGAGCCAGGTAATTTCTACATTAGGTTCATATAACATACAGAGGATATATGTAGTTCTTGAGAAAGCCCAGTTTTTTAAACTCTACTGATGAAACAGCTTTGCTGTATAAAGAATGATCCCTACTTCTATTACTTAAAAGAAACCCAAGCTTCAGTAAGTGTTCCAAAGACTGCACACATACCGTCATGTTATGACATTCCAAGCCTTTTGTGTTTGGATCTGTAATTTTAAAAGTACCAACAGGAACATCTCCATCTATTTCTCGAGCTTGTAGATTAAATCCTTTAAACCCAGCCTCTCCAAGTGCTTCCAGAGTTACTGTGAAAAGAGACATTTTGAGAAATTTAAGTTTCATATATAGCTAAAACCTCCTAAATGTTTACCATGTAATTTGCTTCACTCCAAGGCAGAAGACTGCATGTGCAGTAATTACTTTAAGCCTTGTACAATTCTAAGAAACATTAAAAATGCTTTTCTTAATTATAAGGAGAATGACAATAAAGGTAAAGGAAAAAAATTAGAAAGGTGCTTCTGTGTAAAGTAACATGAAATTTATGATTTACTGGCAATTTTAAAAGGAATTCTGCTCTACCAAATGAGCAGTGGCCCTGCTGACCAAGAGGTTATTTCTTTTCAGTCTAATTAGGCCTACAAAGTCAAAATTGCTACAGGAGAAAGAGAATTGCATTTCTTTCTACCTCTGTTCTAAAAGAAAAGATTCGCTTTTGTGTAAGGCTGAAATACAGAAACATTTTTTTTAATGTATTATAACTGGAAAGAGAGAAACCACAGTTTGGCTTCCATGTCCTATATTAAATATGAAAAATTAATAATTAAATAAGCTACTCAATATTACTCAAATTTTGTTACTAAAGGAGCTCAGAAAAATATGGAAAAGAGCAGTTTCATGCTTTGTGTGTATCAAAACTGAAATTAAATTTCAAAAGGCATAACCAAATTTGTTATGATCTATTACAACTTTTCTCTGCTAATTCCATTATTAGGGACTTTGGCAAACAAAATCAGAATAATTTTTTATGCACAGAGACATGTGTCATCTTTAAAAACAAGGGCAGATGAACTGGGAATGACACAAAAGTGAAGGCAAAGGCCAATCATACCTCGACAATTTAGCATTTCCAAACACCTGCATAATTAGCCTTCCAATTGTCATCAACTTTCAGTCCTAATTCACTAATTTTCCCCAGGCCTCCCAGAAGCAATGACATGGAGCCCTTGAATGCAGGGCTAAATGCAGCAGGGATGAGCTGTAGGAGTTGGCATGTGGCATGTCACAGCGAAACTGCGATATCCTCAATGGAAGGGAACCTGATGCAGCTCCCTGAGAGCACGGACTGGGTGCTTACAATTGGGAGCATGAGAAAAGTAGTGCTAAAAATAGGCATGGTTAGGGGAAAAAGGGAACAAAAAAGGCAAGGTTAGTAGCATCTGGGATTCAGTATTTTTGTCATGATAAATCTCATTTAACTTGCTGAACAGTCTGCATATACTTAAATCCATCCATCATTTTCCTGTCAATAGTATTTTAAAAGTAGGTATCCATATTTAAAGAGCCGTCCCATCCTTGAAGGAGCTCTTCACACGTTTTCCCAAGAATAGCAGCAGCAGCAGGACTTTAAGGCTTCTCTATTCTTCTCCCTATACATCACTCTCTGTGGAAGTACATCCATGCTATTGTGTTAAAGTAAAACAGAATCCCAGCTAGAGTAATTACTGAGTGAATAATGCTCTTTTTCAGCTACTGAGATCCAACAACAGACATGTGACAGGTCACAACTCTCTTCCACTTCCATGCTTCTTCTAGCATGAATGGCTAGAAAAAGAAGCATTCACAAGTTACTTGAAGTGTGACAGCACCATGAGATGGCATTATAGTGTGGAGAAACAAGGCCGTTAAGGCGTTCCATCCAGAGAGCAATTTGGGATTAGGAAGATAAAAAGGTGGTTTAAACCACAATAGCTCCACCTCCTGCAATTTGATAAAATCTGGGATGCAGCTCTTAGAAGGATGACTCAAAATGTCTCACTCCTGAGTTGTCTCATACTGCGTCCTGAATTTTTATTTTCCTGTAAGATGACACCATGGGAAGAACTAATGAGTAGGATCTCTTTGTATTGCAGAGGCCTGATTCAAATACTCAAATACAAAGTTAAAGAGCAACTAATTATTAGTCCAGTTTGGCCAGCTGTCCCACCTAATTTTAATTTTGTCACAAAAATTACAGCATAAAGTTAAGATATAGTTATTAGATGAAGAAAAAAGAAAGAATGCATTTTCAGTTACACAAGTATGTACATACAGACATAAAACAGAAAAAATAATAATATCTCAGGTATACATGAACAAGATTGAAGTTAAAAAATAAATTATCCATACTGAGAGGAAAATGGAGGAATTTTTATGAAGATGGGTAATTCTGGAAGACACGGACAAAGATTTTATGTCATTCAGATTGTTTACCTTGGACTTCATTTCCTGGCTCAAAGTTATCAAAAGATACAGCAATAATATATGGTGGTGCAGATGTCTGTGGTTCAGCTTCATAGTTTGGTAACAGGGAATCACAATCAATTGAGGTATTTGTCTGTGGAAAACCAAGGATTCCAGGCAAAAATATCCCACAGAACAAAAAACCAAAGCAGGAGTGTCTCCTCATCTGTGGAACAAAAAGACAATGCAGTTCATAGTAACTTCTTTTAAGTGGATGTCATTTTGAAAAATACCTGCTTTTCTCCAGGACAGGAAACAAAGCAAGCCTGGAAAGCAGTACTATTCTTTGCATTCATGTATTTTGAAGAAAAAAAAATGAAAATAAAATACTTATATGCACTGGCAGCAAAATGTGATAAGAGACATAAATATTATAATTTAAAAATACTGAATTATTAATGGAAGTTTAAATTTTCAGGTTACAGGTCAGCAATCCATTAACAGCCATGTCTGCTGCACTGTACCTTAGACCTAGAGAAGTCTTTAAACAAAGTTCCTCACTGTTGCACTGGCAGATTTAGCTCAGCTCCTTGGCTATTCAAGAACTGAGACGTAATTCTTGCTACTCTGTAGATACAACCATGACTAGTGTGCTCTCCTTTGACTGCTTTCCCTACTCTCCCTTCCAAGGGACGGTCGAGAAATCTAGTTAAATGCACTGGAGTACTCTTAAAATTTTTCAAAATATTTGTTTCCTGAAGGACTTAACAAAAGACCTCTGCAAAGTCCTCTGGAACTTCTAAACAATTTAATAATACTAAATTACTACTACATGCTTTCTACAGGTTAAGAATAAACTATAGCCAATACAGAAATTCACAAAAAATAACTAAGAGACGGGACTGAAGTCCAGCCTTCCAGGACTGTCTGTGAAGAAAAAATCTATTTTCTTTATAGTTCACTTGTAGTATCGACATTGATGGTAAACTGTTTCCAAGAAAGAAAGGAAACATTTCCCAATAGTATTCTCAGGTGTTTAACACCAGATTTTACATCCCATGTTCAAAGTCTAAATACTCAGCTGTGGCACTACATAATTTAAAAGGCCATTACATCTAATGAACAACTCACTGTTCCAGTTACAAAAATGGTGATACAACAGTTAAATTTCCAGAAGTATTTAATAATGCTATTTTACATGCTGTCTGCTACAGGATTGCCTCGTGTAACACAACAGACAGTAACAGAAAGAATGGAGATATTTACTTGAGATTTTTTGAAGCATTCCAAACACAGTGTAAGAGATATGTTCCTTTTGTACCATCTACCTGTGTATCTTAATTCATGCATGACAGTGTAAGGTCATTTGGTTTTGTATGTGCTAACGAAATAAGTAACAGAAACATCTGGAAGCAGGGGAAAAATACACAATTCCAAACATCCATGTACTTAGCTCTGAATTTCATCAACTTTTTAGAAATCCACTGAGTCAACAAATAATCCAACAGGTGACTGTGAAGTGCTGAAAGGTTTCCAGGTAGGATGATGAAGGTTTGCATGGTGTCACATCTACTCAGAGCAGCAACCAGCAAAGTGATACATGCAAGTTATCATGTCTTTAAAGCAGATGAGGATTGTACCTCTCTAAAGCCTCATCAAAGTGTCACTTTAATGGGATCCTGGTAAGCATCATGTTTTGGTATCAGCATGCTGGGTGCGGTTATCCAATCTCTTGTGACGATTTTGACGTGGCCCACCTCTAATTAAGTTTTAAATACAGCATGTGGGTGCTATTATATCAACAGATGTGGTAAACAGTGATTTAATATGAACCAGTCTATGTGTTGTTGAAATCTTTGTCTGACTCATGGAGAGATGGAAAAAAAAAGCCTGTTTCTAATTAGATGTTCTATTCCAAAGTGCGAAGTCCTAGTTTAGCTAGGATTGGAAAATTGTCTGGAGCTGCACTCTGCCATGAAAGCAAGCCAGTCTGAAATCTTTCCTCCTTTTCTTGCTAGAAAAGAGCCAGAAACACAAGTATATGTTGAAACATGGCTGAGATGCCTTCTCTTTGCATCAGGTCTCTGATTTAACAGTTCAAAAGGTATTCTAAGAGTCACATCATGTCATTTTTTGGAACTAGCTTTTAGATGAGAAAGAGAGATGTTAGCATTTTAAAAAATTCCATGTCCAGACTTGAGGCAGGAAACTTCCATGGGCTCCGAGTTCCAATACATACTCAATGCAATCATGTTACCTTGCATCACATATTTTAACTTTTTGCCATGAAAAATGTAAAGAAACAAAAAATAAATATTTATAAAATGGAAGCATTGGGAATTCTGGCAAATAAATTTTATTTGCAAACTTCTAATTGGATATAATTCTGAAAAATTAACTATATCCTCAGTTCCTTCATCTGATGGAAAAATTCTAATTATTTTTTTATCACAGATTCAAACCTTTTTCCCTATGAGTCTACTCATAGGGATACTCCACCCATAGTCCCTATGGTCCTCATCTTTCCAACACCTGAGCTGCTACTTTAAAAATCCTCTTCCATATTTAGTCTAATTTGACTTCAGGCCAACAATTAAACCCCTGAGTGCTAGTTAGCTACTGCGTTCAAAGTCTGGACTGGGGAAGAGACACTTTGGTGGTTTGCTCCTCCAAAGCCTTGGGCAAACTTCTGAATAGAGACAAAAGTTGTTTTAAATACAGAGCATTTAATTAATATGATAAATACCTTTCCGTAATTTGAAAAACACAGTCCTTGCAAGTCCATCCTGCCAACAGTTTAAGACTAACTCCTGCATACCTCTTTCTATTCCCATTCTTTATGAGTATTTTTCTCCTTCTCCTAGATACTCCTGATGAACCACAGACTTATTCTTTAGCCTTTGAGAGTAAGTATCACCAGTTAGTGTGCACCCTGTCCACCACATCCCCCACAACACACCTTATCGACCAAGTGCTGATGCGTGGGCATCCTCCGGTCCCTCTGTGGTCAGTGTGGAGGAGCTGCAGCCGGGCAGTGCTGGTGCCCCAGGAAGATGAGACAGAGGAGGCGGAAGGCTCGGCCAATCCGTGCTGAGGCGGGAGCCAGCGCGGCCAATCCGGGCCAACTGTGCTTCTGCCCTGGAAATTGGGACACCACAGGTGGGACTGTCCTGCCCAAAGTTGGCGGTGACAACACACTCCTCACAGGTGAGTCACGCCCCTCTGACCTTTATCGAGGCATCTGGCACAGGCAGGGCTTCTGAAGCCTGGTAGCCTAAACCAGTACGTCGACTAAAAAGAATTATGCTATACAAAAACCCCTTACTAATATTTCATAAACAATTCCTGTAAAATATTCTATATTAGTCTTATTAGTCTGTTACCACAGAGTATCCTGCTGCTGTTTTTTCACATTTCTACTCCTTTCTTACAGTTGGACATGGAAAATTCTAATCATTGTCATACTTCCAAGCATTTTCTCAGAGCAAAGAGTTAATGAGGCTGTTTCTTCTCATGCACCTTGTGGGAAGAATCTGAAGTTATTGCAACTCATCTATACTCAAAACTAAACTTTTTTTTTCTTTACTCTTCAGAATGATTTTCACAAAGTCTCTGCTGGAGATTGGGAGAAGTCCAAAAGCTGAATGACATATACAATAGAATATTTTCGGTTGGATAGGATCTACAAGTATTTGTCTAGTTCATGCCTGTCCAAATGCCTCTAAAACATTGACAGGCCTGGGGCTTTGACCAAGTCCCTAGGAAACCTGTTCCAGTGCATGAGCAACCTCTCAGTAAAGAAATGCTTCCTAATGCCCAGTCTGAACCTCCCCCAGAATAGCTTTGAACTGTTCTAACACATCCTATATTGGACACCAGAGAGAAGAGATCAGCACCTCCCTCTCTACCTCCCTTTCTCAGGAAGTTGTAGAGGGCAATGAGGTCACCCCTCAGTCTCCTTTTCTCCAAACGAGACAAGCCCAAAATCCTTTACTGCTCCTCACAGGATGTTCCTTTCAGCCCTTTCACCAGCTTTGCTGCCCTCCTCCGTACACCTTCAAGGACCTTAACAATATGACAGACACACAGAATTCTGTGAATCTATGAGTCCATGATACCAGGAAATCCATTAACCAAAGACTGTTCATAAGAACCTTCTTCAACTCCTTAATATTTGTGCATTTAAAATATATTTACATTCAAAAGCCCACAGCATTTTAAGAACATTATCTATTTTTAAGATTCAGTGCATTTAACTAACTGTATTCTCTTTCAGTTAATTACCTTTAATTAATGAGTAGCATTTTATTTACATTGTTCCATTATGAAATACATTATTTCCTATCTGCTGCTATCCACTGGGGAAGAGATCACAATCTTTCTTCTCTTACTATGCCACCAAGCTTACCATTAATACCAATGTTATAAATAGCAATGAAAAATCATGCTGCACACCACAAATGCAATAGCATACCAGTAACACCATCAAATAAATTACACAGTAAAGGACTGACAACTGCTCACACAAGAAACACATAACCAGAGAGATGGGATCTTGCAAATGTGTAATGCAAGACCTCCCTGACAACCAGCTAGGAGATACTGAGAGGTAACCAGAGGGATCAGAACTATTTCTCCAGGCTACTTTGAGCAGCAGTGAGTACTCCATATATATTTGATTTGACAGTCAGATAGACAAATGTCAGGCAATGAATTGCTGTAATCTCGGTAATACGGTTATAAAGAAGCATAGATAACACAAGCAATATGCTTTTGCTGGCTGTAGCACTAATAAAATACTACTCTGAATAAGCTGGTAAAGACAGACCATTAGTTCACAATGTGAGAGTTGTAAACCTGCGTCCCTCTTACACAACACACTCCTTGCGGTTTATTTCAAAGGAACAGTATTCCCACTGAATCAAACATAGGACACTGATTCAGTATTAATTTACCTGTACTCCAGAACTGCCAGTTTTAAAAAAAAAAGTCTTTTTCAGGTCTACACACTTGAAAGGACAATTTTGAGATCATAATTTAAATACCAATTGAACAAGTGGTAAACTCCCGACTCCAGTGAAACCATGATTACAAAGTTTGCTATGTACTGAAACTCCTGTGCTCAACACTACGCTGTGTGCACAAGGAATTCCCTGGTGCTTGGAATGCCTTCAATGCAAATTCCCGTGGGAATATTAGCCTTTTTGTTTAGATCTCTGATTCTGTGTAGCCCATATGGACTCAGCCAGTCTTTCTTTAAAATAATCACATTAGATTTGTGCCACTGACAGTGGGCCAATTAGTTTTAGGACCAAGCCAGGGAACATGGCAGAGAGGCCAGAGTCCAGAACACAGAAAGGAAGGGGATACCTACTGGGCAGTGGGGGAAAATTTTAAAGGACACATGATGGACATAGGGGAAGCCAGCTACTCACCTAAGCAAAACACTATCTTCTTGAATAAAGGACTGAAAACCCTGGCAGAGTTTCCAGTACTATTTTGTTTCTACTAAAAGCTGTTTAAACCAAATCAGACTAAGCAGCTCCCTTACTTCTTCCTCACTGACATCAGGACCTCCAACTGCCTTTATGACCCTCAACAGTTTTCTGCTTCCTCTCTGCAACATCTGAGCCAAAGATTATTTTTAATCTGGCAGTTTACATTGCAACTAGAAATGTTAGAAAGCCTAAGAAAACTACAGCTAATGCCAACATACATATATAAATAACACGATAAAAAAAAGGTGGTGTTATTTTCATCAGGGTCTGTTATCCTTATCTAACTGCTATGATGTTTCCCACAGGTGATAGATATACCACTGACTCTTGGATTGTGCAGGAGAATCGACACACTCTTTGCTCAGACACCTCACATGTGCTAGACACAATGAATGCTGTAACAGTAGCCACTCCAAAATTATTTCAGAGAAAATGTACATAACAAGTGGTCTTACAGATATGAAGAGCTGAGTTTATAACAATTTACATCTTTTGTTAAGTAGTCCAAACTGACTCTATGGAACAGTAAAAGTGAGTGGGAAGGGAGGGAAAGAAACTTCATTTCTTCCAAGCACTATTTTTCATAATTCTGAAAAACCCCACAATTATTTCTGAACATCCTTGACTCCTCTTAAGTGCCAGGTGCCTTCCCAAGCTCTCTCAGTCCTTTCCTTTGTTTGTTCCTTGCATAAACAGGGAAAGCCAAGAATAATTCCTACAAATGATAGAAACAAAATTTGCTCTCCTGACATCTATTTTGACAATATGTGAAATTTCTGTAATATCCCACATTTCATCTCCAAAGGAAAGTGGCTTTCTCAGTGTACAGTATTAGTGCTATAAGAGGATGTCATCATTGCTGCAATTGTCCAGCATACCTTCTGTGTATGACTCCAGAGCACTCAACTGAAGTTATTTTGAAAAACATTCTAGTCTAAATTTAGCAGTAAGGATTCTTAATAGCTATGTGAACCGTATCATAATGATTAAATGAAAAGACAGATTTATTTCGTCTTCCTTCAGAAACAGCATGTCTTCTTCCTTATACTAGCATGTCAATATTTACATCCTGTTTCCAAGGACTTAATGTATTGCCACATTTTTTATTTATAAAGCAACATTTTGCTTCCTATGCTCAATACATAGATTCCCTTCTTGAAAATACACCAACATATTATACAGTAATATTACTTATTGCTCAAAATAACTCTAGATATAAATATGGTGTTATTCTCCAGAAAAAAAAAAAAATAAAAACCAATTGTAAAACCAACTAAAATTTACATAGTATATTTTGCACTCCCAAGGAAATGTGTTAAATGTCTTCTTGATAAACATTCAACTCACTGATAACTCAACAAACCACGTATTTCTAGGGAAAAAAAGATATGAAAATTATCCTTTCCTACATATTAAAAAAATTTCAGCTCCTTGTTGTCTTTAATGTCTTGGCTATGCTTGTGTTAGCACTTTTCCTGTCTGATTTAAACCCTGTCAACATCAGTGTAAAAAATAAGTAACTCCGTAAATAACAAAATGGTTCACACCCTGAAAGTCCTAGATAGATGATGTCACTGGGAGCCTTACATGAGAATTAGTGAGCAAAAAAAAGGTTTAACTTGACTTGACATAAGAGTAGAAAGGGATTGATCAAATGGATTACTTCCACCAAAGCTTTTGTGTCACAGTGGAGAGGAAGGTGAACAAGACTGTGCAGAGCTGATGGATGCCATGCACTTAACGTGCTGCTCAGGAGAAACACCTGACATGAACAGCACATACAAGAGCAATGACATATGAACATTGCATCACCTTATCTCATGCATTGTGCAAGCTAACAAGTACTATTGTACCTATGTGCTTTTAAGGTGAGTGCTTGGGTGTGGCTGCAAGCATGCAATACTTCATCTAAGCCACAGTGACTACCATTTGTTAGTGATTTACCAGACACTATATTCAGATTTAAGTAAACCTAAACATCTGTTAATAGAATGGGAGGAATGGTAGTAGAGGGATCTCGCTACCAAGAAATGCAGTCCACAAGAAAACTGAAGCCTTAATATTAACAATCAAAATTCACTGTTTTTCTAGTCACAGAGAAGATAAATGGTCTCTCTTACATGCATCACCTACTGGTATTATTGAAAAATTTTCATCGATTGTAATTTGTATTTATAGATCCAGAATACTTCAAGTACAGTTGAAATATGTTTACAGGCTATTTCTAAGTCCCTGTGGCTTAGAGAATTCCCCTGCATAGTGGGGTTAAGGCTTGTGAGTGAGCAGCTGGGATTCAGATGCATAAGTTCAACTTTAGAGCTTCTGCCAATCCAAGAGTACTGGGTCAAAACCAGCACAGATACAGGATACAAAACTGGCTTGTAGAAACTCACTTTGCTGATGTACTCTCAGTCATTCAAAAATTTTGGCTGCTTAGGCTAACTGCATTTTGGCTAATTTGGGAGACACATCATTGCCTGTCTGTAATAGATATCCATGAGACTACTGCGTGATCAAACAAGGCATGAATCCGTTCTTAATAAACACAGAGTGCAGCTTATGAGTTTCTTTCGATCTCTCAGGCAAAGAGGGAGATGTCCTTACTAGTGGACATTCCTTTGGAATTTAAAATCAACTTTAAACGGTTGCTATTCACTCCTTCAAAAGTGTGACTAAATGAAGTAGATTACTTATCTTTGTGTCCATCTATACAGGTTGTTCCTAGGTAAGAGAATGTGACTGTAGATTTGGGGAGTCCCAGGTTCATCATTTACAGAAGCCAAAAAGCTGTCATCCTAGAAAGAGGCATACTTTTTTATGGGAAGAGAGGTTGTCTAACTTTGCCTAACTACATGTGCACAACTACTGGAGAGCAGAAAGGAAGCAGAGGAAAGAGGGAAGGTATGATGGGCTCGTGGTTTCCAATAATATCAGATTCCCAAGAAATAGCCAGTTAATAATATATTTTGCAGGACATGATCAACAAAGCATTTGATATTGTACAGGTTTCAGCAACAAACAGTAACACTTCCACTGCATTTTTCCTGTTTGTCTGGAACATGCCTTGCAAACAGCAATGAAGTAATGCCCACAGCTCCCTGTGAGGCAGGGAAGCATTAATGTTTATACCTAATTCTGCAGATGAGGAAACCAAGTCACAGAGGGATTAAGTGACTTGGCCAAGGTCATATAGAAAGTCTGCTGCCACTCATGGTATGCGTCAGTCCTTGTCAGCACTCAGTGACACTCCCTGAAAAGTTCACTCAACCCCTTTCTCTGTGTAGGCCAGCATCTTTAAGATTTCATAAGTATCATCTTCCACCCTAACCTTGACTGAAAGAAGAAACTTCATCAGCCCAGGTCAGAGTCAGGCTGAGCATGATCCCCGGCTTTCTTACTTTATGATTAGGACTCCTGATTATCTACCAGATTCTACTTTATTTTCACCTCTGCCAGGAATTCTTCCTAATGGACTCCTCTAATTTAAACCTAAGTAGGTGGGCAGGGTAATATCCATACAATAAATATGTGCAGTAATTATTTTCAAAGATTCATACGTATTTCTCTCAGGACACAAACCTTCCCATTTCTACTCCTGCACTTAAAACTCTCCACCATCCTTTCCTATACAATAAAAATCAGCTCAAAGTCTCATAAATTCATGCCATACAATGTATATATATTTATACACTCACACTCACACACACACACACACACACACACATACCAATAGCATAATACCTCCTGTATAGACAGTGTTACATTACAGATGGGAATATCTAAGTGTATAGAGTAAAAAATAGCAAGAATAATCTAAAAAACCTAAAACACACATCCTAAAGTATTTCACTTTTACAGTACCTTTCCATAAAAAAACCTCTGATGTATTTCATGTGTAAGCACTTATGTGATGAATTTCACATCTTATTTCCTTGTGTCTGTGTATCAGAAGAGCTAGTGGACTTAATTNACACACACACACACACACACACACACATACCAATAGCATAATACCTCCTGTATAGACAGTGTTACATTACAGATGGGAATATCTAAGTGTATAGAGTAAAAAATAGCAAGAATAATCTAAAAAACCTAAAACACACATCCTAAAGTATTTCACTTTTACAGTACCTTTCCATAAAAAAACCTCTGATGTATTTCATGTGTAAGCACTTATGTGATGAATTTCACATCTTATTTCCTTGTGTCTGTGTATCAGAAGAGCTAGTGGACTTAATTTGGATTTCTTTAGGTGTGAGAAACCTAAGTGAACCTCATGTGCAACCCATACAGTGAACACTGCTTTTTGCTCAGTTTAAACAGAAATACTGAGATTCAGGCACAGCAAATCAAAAATGATGAATCAGCATGTTTAAGGCATGAGACCAGATCAACCAGAACCATTTCTTCTATGCTGCTCATACTAGGTTTCTGGTGTTACATCAAACCACTGAGATCCTCCTTCCCCTCTCTCACCTTCTTCAAATTGAGATCTAGGATTCTTGTATTCTAACGTGTTTCTACTTAAAAGCAATCCTATGCCAATAATAGCAAAGTTCTTCCATTATATTGCTAGAAAAGTAGCAGAGTTGCTCTTGGTACTTTTCTTTTACTTATTCAGTAATTGAGCTTTTCAGATCATTCATTCATAGCACTGCTCCAAAATCAGGAGTGCCTTTTATTTGAGGACAAAAGGAGTAATTTTGTAAATAAAAAAATAGGCATGAGAGCTGGAGGAGCTGCCATCTATTCCTTGCTCTGTCACACATTTCCTGTATGACTCTCACAAGTCATTAATTTCTATATGCCTCATCTAGAAAATGAGATAATGACATTTAACTATTTCATTGGGAGGCTTAATGGTTGTGAAATGTGCTGAGCTTCTTGGATGGAAAGAAGCTGCTGTCAGAGTCAACATTAATAGCATGATTATGTTTGGTGGGAAGGTTATAGGAGAGTCACTCTGTAACAATATCACAATTCTGCGTTACACAGACAAGATTGGCTAATCAAGTGAGTCACTTAGAAATTTGTGTTTTACTTCACTTGTGGTGTCTGTGCATACTGTCTGGACCCCAAAATCAATTTTTAATGCCCTGTAAGTCTGTGGAAAGAGATACCTTCTTTAGAAAATAAAATGTCCTTTCTCTACTGTTAGAATCTAACTGCAAACAGCCTACAAAAGATTTAGAAACATGCCTATGGGCTTGGAATCTGCTATGGATTACTATAACCCGCCATGTGATAGATCAGTCACAGACAGTAGCACATATATTGATTCTTTGTTGATTTTCCCTCTGATATTCTAGAAAGCAAAGGGACTTCAACTAAGGTATCTGGAATTCACATACTCTTAGATGAGAATGCATCTGTGGATTCTGAACACATTTGTGAAAAAATATCTAATTCATTCGATCAGTGGAAACCACACCAGCTTAGGATGTCTAAAAAACCCCACATAACCTTCTTGGAATACCCTTGTGGATGTAGGTGTCTAATGTTAGATACACGTACCCAGCAGTTTTAATTTCCCAAAGCTTCACCTCTCTCCAGTGTCCCATCATCTTTCTTCATCTCATCTATATTTGCTGGAGTTTGGGTTTTTTAGGTTTATATTCCTTTAACTGGGAAGATGATGGGATATCAAATATGCTTCTAAATTGCTTTTGGCCATGAAAAATGTGATGACTATCTCCTACAACCTCAAACAACTCATGCTGACAAAATGATTGGTAACATGTATTTGGGCAACAACTTGAAACTAATGCTTCTGCTTCCACCACAGCAATCCTCATTTCATTTGTGATAAGGGATATACAGGTCACTTAAATTCTCTGTGGTGTTTTAACATTGGTAAAACATCAATGACCATGTGTGGTTTCCCCCTTCAAAGTAAAATGTCGCCTGAAGGAAATAGATCTGTTTATATACACTGTTTGTAAATAGCCAATACCCCACAACTGAGAAATCTTGATATCCACAGCCAGTTCCTTGAGTACAGGAAATAACAAGCCATCTTTTTTACTTGAAAAAGGAGTTTAATCAAACATGTCCTTTCACCAAATATGTGTTACTAAATACCAAGGAAGAACAGCAGCGTTATATAATTGAGAACATAGTATGTAAGAGATAGAGAAAGCTGTTCCTGTGTCATTGTCTACAGATGACATTCTCAAAGGTAAACATGGCTTTCACAGGATTAGAGGTATGCATTACAATCACAGCAGAAATAAAGTCTTTCAATCATAGTGGCACTACAAACTGTAGCACTGGTCCATTCAGTTCACAATGCTTTAGAAATCTAACTGAATTTTCTCTAGGAAACACTATCTGTCTGCAGGAGAGCCACAGTGCAGAAGAAGATATGAGATCTTGGAATAATTGTGATGTTCACGTACTATTCGGTCAAACACAGGGCAATGAGCTAGATAAACAACATTTAAGATTTCAGCATGCCATTTTGCAATGGTGTACTGAAATCTCTCCACAGCAACACAGCTGAATCAGGATCCTCTCATACCTGTCACATTTCATGGTGTTGTATCTTAAAGATCAGGACATTCCACAACATCACACTGGTGCCTATTGAACTACTGTATCATTGGAAAGTGAATAATTCTGAGTAGGGCCAAAAGGTGTAATTTAAACAGATTTGTAGCTAGTTGCACTTTTCAGTTCTATCACCAAATGAGTTGATTCACATCAACACAAGCAAAACAAAAGATCAATTATGATATATGTGTCCAGAACTCTTACAGTGAGTCAGCAGGTTAAAATATTCATTCTGCAACTAGCACATTAGGAAACACACATGAGCTAATTAGTCAAATCCCTAAAAGAAGACAAAATTACCATCTAATGTAGTAAATTTCAGAAACTCAATCATAAATGAGTTGAAACAGGAATGTGCAGCACAGTGTTACTGAATGTTTCTGCTTGGTAGTGCTAACTCTGTTAGTATCAGTACTTTAAATCAATAACAAATTATGAATTATTATGTTAAGATTAGAAATTAGATGCAGGAATACCTGAACAGAGTGCTCCACTTTTTTTCTGTCTGGTTCTGTGCTCAGTAAACCCTTTGCAACAAGAATAATCTCAATATATATTTCTACTAAGGTGCTCAATTCAGACTCTTGCAAGACAAATGATAGAAGATATGCTACAGGAGACAGCATTAAATCTCTGAAAACTCTCAGATTAACTTTACTCTGAATTTTAAAACAAGATGATTCATCTGTTTTGCAGACAGCTGAAAAATAGATAAACTGTGGCAAGACCTATCCAACACCTAAAACTGATCATCCACTAAAGCTGAGACTTTTCTAGCATGTGTTTATACTCTAGAACCTCTAGTTTTAAAATTACATCAGGGCATCTACGTTCCAGATATTTGCTTTCAGCAGAAGGAATGCAGTAACTGCTCTGCCTAAGCTGATCTCGCTGACAGTTCTGAACAGGTCTACACTTGCTCACAACAACATACATCTTTATAGCTGAGAATGAGCCCTACTTTTAACTGAGAAGGCAGTGTCTGCCAGCAGGACCTAACACTCAGTGGAGAAAAATGTGAGCTTGGCATGACTAAGGTGAGCATTAGAAGATGTACAGCTGGGAGTGGATGAACCGGAATGGGCAAGGTCGAGAGTATTATAATTTGGCCTATTTCTTCTAATTAAATGCTCACAGAAGGATTGTACAGGGACAAGGTACCATGCAGTTGGTACGTAAAAAATAGCAGAAGTAAACTACTCTTCAAAAAAAGTATTAGGAAGAAGGTCTATGATAAGTTCGTGCAAATTAGGAATTAAAAAATTACAAGAAAATGGGGAGAGGCACTTAAAACATTGAAGGAAGAAGTTACAGTCTACTTATTTTCCCCCTGAATCTTGCTGTTGAAGTCTTATTGGCTAGATGAGTGGAAAAATATATAACACACTGCATTGAGCCCAGCCAGCTCATTCTCAAACTCCCCAGGTGATTATCTTTCCATCTAATTTGAACTGAGGGAAATTATAAAGGACATACCATACCATGCAGCTACAGAAACTACCGTGCCAAGATTGCAGAGCTCTTAAATTGGACAAACTCTTGTGCCTTGCTAAGAAGGCAGAAGCATATAAACATTGAAATGAGAAAAGTAAAAAGGGCAGAAAAGGAGCCAGCAAAGTCAAGTATTCTACTGGACTGAGTCGCCAAATTAAGAGTTGCAAACAATATGCAATTTCCACCTTAACATTTTCAAAGCTTCAGGTTTGAGTGACCCCAAAGTAGCTCTAAAGGACTGAGAATACTCCTAGACATTACCTCCATACGCAGCTCTTTCTTTGTCAGCTTTTTGTGAGAGCAATTAGAGGTCTCTGAAAGTCATAAGCTTTCTATTTTCTCCCCACATAAACCCCCATGCAGACAAGAGCAAGGCAGAGACGACCAACAAAACAATCAGTGGCCTAGCTAGCTTCTGAATTGAAATTGCTCTTTTTTCCTGTCTCAATATTAAATGTTTAATGGGCAACTGCAGGAAGTTTATAATATCAGAGCGTAAAAATTAACTTTCTTTATAACTCATGTTTGTAATATACGGTGTTAGTAAGTACAGAGTAGAGAAATTAACTCTTTATTATTCATATATATACGAAATAAGCCTCAAATTGTAATGTCTAGGTGCTTTGCTGCAAGGTACCCGAAGTTTTATACATTTATAATTTATATTCCGGAAAAGTTTAAGTGACATTTAATTGCAGAGGGCCACTTTGTTGGAAGGGTTCAACACAAAGTTCAAAAGTTGACACTGACCTGGAGCCCTAAGGAAGTGGGATGGCCTTTAATTTATTATGAATTAATTTTGTTGCTAGTGGAGACACCAAAAAATTTTCTGGCCTCTTGGTTAATGGTAACCTCGATTCCAAGTCCCTCACTGTGCAAACACAAGCTAGTTGGATACACATGTTCCTCAGTATGCTGAGGCAGCTGAATGCAGAAGATGTGGAGATGATAAAAAAACTAACAGAAATTCTGGGCAAATTCATTTTGAGACATCCAACTGATAGGCTTGCCNACTGAGAACAAGCATTATTATTTTTCCATCCCCTTAGGTTTCTATGGTTGAATTTACAGTCCTGGATTCTCAGTGCTTTTGCTTTTCTAGCTAAAGGGGAGACTCTGGCTCTGTAGAACTCCCTCACACCAACACTGAGGTTGGACCAAAATCTAATGGTTCCCACAGCTTTGGCTGAGGATGTCAGCTATGCTGCTGCTATTGACCTGCAATGCCACTTGTGGAAATGAAAAACTGAACTTCTTGTAAGCAGTTGAGAGAGTCATTTCACACCATTAAATAACAATTTATTAGAACTGCTCATGTATTTTAAAAATGGGAATAATAGTAAATTAGAGTAGTATTTTCCACTTACTGCTAAAACAGGAAAATTTGAATGCCTTCAAGACACTAACTTCTAGATATGTTTATTTTAATCAGACCCTTTTTGACCATCCTCTTGTATATCAGAAATCTGTTGAAATGGTTTCTTTAACATTTGCGCAATACAAAACTGAGAAACACAGGCTGCAGCATTACTAAACTAGACACTTTTCATTGCAGTGAATAGTTTGGAACAGTGTAACCATGAGTTTATTATTGCAACATGGGAGCAGGTTTAATCCACACTGTCCTACAGAAACAGGGGTCCAGTAAGGCCCTGAATTTCGGTCTAAACAAACACAAATGGTGGATAACTGAGATAATCTCCAAAATCAGGAAAAAAGAAAAAAAATACGGGAGATGGCTGAAAATTTCATCTATTTATGCCTCAGTCTCCAGCATTTAACAACCACAGAAACCCAGAAACTAAAATGGAAAGTGTAGCATTAGTGGCACTCTGATTTCAACCCAGGCACAGCTATCTATTTTGAGAGAGAATACAGAAAGAGGAGGGAGGGTTTTTTGAGAGAGCCAAAGCAGTGCTTCATGTTTCATCACATCCTGTTTTCAACAGTTTCATTAGACTTACCCTACAATTAATTTTAGGAGCAGATCTTGCAGCACCCTAAGGATATCTGCTCTTTCCTGGCTTTGTGCTGCAGAATCTCACACTGAACTGATGATAATTCTAAGCCATGAACTTTTTCCAAGTTCATCAACGGTCTGTAAAGCAAATTATTTGCTGCACTCCAAAGTTCTTGATGACACATTAGTCTTGACTTGGAATGTTGGGGAGTTTGTAACACACCTTAGTAATCTGATCTACTTCCTACTTGATCAACTATGAACTACTGATATTATTTTGGAGCTTAGAATGACAAAAAATTAATTTTTCAAGAACTATTTTCTTGACATACAGAAATCCAGTGGATCATACAAAACTGAAGCCCTAATGAAGAATGAAAATTAAAAGCATAGCATATACTATATGAGGGCCTAATGTAATTGACATTAACCAGCCTAAAATTATCTGTAGAGCATGTTCAGTGTATTGGAAAGACTAGAGGCAAATCAATAAGTACGGAATCACCTATATCTTAGACTATTTTTTCCTTTAAAAAGTGTTCATTAATAAAATAAAAGTATTTAATAATAAAAGGTTGAATTTAATGTGAGAGAAAATGTATCATTATCTGAGCTGAAGTTTAAAGTAGCTGTTTTTTTGTGGTATTGGATAAAAACAGGTTCCTAAAAATTAAGCTTGGGAACCAGTAACAGCAATGTCACTTATAGTACCAGAGGACAATGGCAATTATACTTTCCACTTGCAAGCATAGCAAAATTACACTTAGTGTGATGAAAATAGGAGGGTGCCTGCTTCAATCTATTTGCTAATCTAGAGGAAGGACCCTTCTTTGCTCAGAAATGATGTGACAGGAGAGGTGTGGATACACTTATACACGCAAAGAAGACTATTTATTTCTATGGCTTGGGAAACAAGAAATTAGGTGTGCCAGGCTTGAGCAACACCTATTATCATTTCTGCAGATAGCTTACTGCCATGAAATCAGTCCTGTGATAATTATTTCAGGACTTGATTAGGTGGCATTGCATCAGAACTCCATTTTCTACTTTATATCCAAAGCATTTTTGCAGTTCCAAAAGAAGATTCATCCCAAAGCACTTGATAGTAGTAGGATGAGAGAAAATGTACTCTCAGAAAATGATAAGGAAGAACACAAATGGCTCAGGAAGAGGCAGGTGGCACCGATCAGTGACACTGCTCAGGGTAGGCTTATTCTTTAATGATAACATATGAGAAGTCTGATGTGTACCAATATCTGAATATGG
The DNA here is from genome assembly GCA_013397815.1 of Aleadryas rufinucha. NCBI lineage: Eukaryota > Metazoa > Chordata > Aves > Passeriformes > Aleadryas > Aleadryas rufinucha. The sequence continues at coordinate 1,603,223 of VZTH01013960.1, forward strand.
TTAGGTTGGTAACTGAAAATAACAATAACTGTTTTGTCTCTATTTATTCATCTTTTTCTCAAGCATCAGAAGAAACAACTTGCTGGGTGGCTCAACTGGGTAATAAAAAGGTGTACCTACTACACTCCTAAAAGCCTCAGTAGCTTAACTTAAGCTTAATTAAATAAGAATTTAGAAAAGAGCTATTGACAATTGCAGTAGAAAGAGCATGAATGTGATCACATAAAAGGACACTCCTTTTCTCTCCTGTCCTGAGAACTCCCTAAAGTTGAAGAAATTACCTGAAATTGAAAAAGTCTCCCTTATGACCTAGTCTCCCTACCATGGACTGGATGTACGAAATATGTTTTGTAAATTTGACTGTAGAGTAGAAGTCCAAATACCAAAGACTGATCAAAAACACTGAAAACTTTGTTCAACAAACCAAATGTGTCTCTGTCAATGAATACTTCTGAAAAAAATTCAGTGAGAAGATTTTAATGATCCAAGATAGAAGCTGAGAATGTGAACTATAATCCAGAGTAGACAACCGATTAGGGCAGCTCCACCTCAGGAAGTCCTTCTGATTCTAAGCAAGGTGTGTCTGCACCTATGTTAATGCTATAGCTCAGACCAGGAGGATACTTTCACCTCACTCCTGAAGTACTGGTATTCATTACTTTTGCAAAATCTATCTTATTCCTCTTTCTTTAAGGTACTTTGCAGATCTCATTCTAGTGCATCTAGCCTTGGCAATAACTACACTGTGCCTATTTCTGATTGATCCACCATGGCCTTATTTATGCCAAGTCAGCATCTCTCACCAGCTGTTCACTCTCTTCTATTAAGAGATAGTTGTCATACAGTATCAAGAAGGACTCTTCTGTATGTAAGTTAAATAAATTCCGGGTGGCAATCTATTTTTACATTTTGTGTAAGTGCAAATGACTTCTAAAATATTTTAGAGTCTGGAAGTTGCTTCGCTCATTCATCTAAAATACCTTGACTTTGGTGACCTAAACACAAAGATTTAGTGAAAAACACTCAGTGGAAGATTTCTCTTGTGTTTCTTTGCAGCTACCCAGTGAGTGGGTAACATGGAGATGCTGCATGTATCTATTGGGTTAAATTCCTACTAGGCTGACTAATTTAAAGTGGCTTTATTTCACTTGAGAATGAATTATCATTTCTATCACTTAGACTCTTTAAATTTGTAAAAATAAAAATACACTTATTAAATAAATAAATAAATGTTTGCAAGAAGATTTAGTAAGCTTACCAGAACATGGGTTATGACTGCTTATAGCATCATGACCAACACAAGAACCCCTTCTTGGAGCTTCCAGAGAAAACCTTAATACAAATATATTAATTTTCTGATAGACACTTGGAAGGCCCAAGAGAAGCCCACAAAGAAACTATTTAACTGTGGCTTTTCTCAGTAGGAGCTGATGTTTACTGTTCAGTATTCACAGGTCTCCTCCGGATGTGCCACAACTGGGACAAGTGTCTTGGCACTGGGACTTGTCAGTCAATCAGAGTCTAGATAGTTCCAAAGGTATTCCCTGACTGTTTCCCAAGCCCTTCCTTTCACTCTGCATAGCAGTGAGAAGTCACCGCAGGATGTGTTCTCATGTCACCTGGGTTCCAGAGAGTCTTCCCTTTCAAATGCAGAAGCAGGTGAATTCCCATTCCTTCAGCAGACAACACTGTAAGGAAGAGTCAGGTAACAATTTTTGTTCAGTATTTATAACATTTTTTCATGGTGAATTTGAAATCTACTACAAGGAAAAAAACAACTCTCTAAAAATAGTCAGTTCCTAGCAGCCGGAACAATGTCTCCCTTTTGCTTCAAAATAGTAAGCAGTCCCAGAATCATATCTGAAATACTTAATTAGAAGTGTAATATATTTAGAATATCTACATTTTTAGGCACTTCTCTATTAACCAGTCTGCAATTGTTTGGCTGGGATAGAGTTTAATAATGCCTCCCAGCACAACTCCCACAATGCCCACAAACTCATTATCAAAACAAAAGCACCTGGCTTCTGTTTGGGATTCCCATTTCATGGTAATAGATAGTATGAATAGAAGTACAGTAATACACAGAATTTGTAACAGATAAAGACTCAGAACAACTAATGTAATACCTGCTTTGGTAGTGTAAGGAGCTCTAGAGCCTAATTTGCAAAGACTGCTCACTACAGTTAGCAGAGTATCAGACAGTGGATCTAGAGGCTGAAGACAAAACATGTCTGCAGAGGTCTTTTGACCTATATACCTTTCTTTTCATTCCTAATCAATTTCCTACAACATTTCTGACTCTTCCATCATACAGAACACCATCTTCCTGTGTGAGCTGTGGCTTGTACCAACTTCCTAGCTGGCAAAGTCTATTTATAAACCTTCATACCCTTCTGGCAAAACTTTCAATCCTGAGGCTTCATTTACCAAGCCAAAATTCTCCATCCTATAGACCAAGTCAGAGATGACATAATTTAAAATAGACTACAAAATAATTTTTTTTCCTCAGGTACTTGACAATCAGGTTCTTTAGTCTCCCTCTTTCAAGATAAGGCAAAATGTTGACAATGTTAACAATGACATGTGACTTCCTAGATGAAGTAATAACATGAGAATACACACAGCTTCTAGTATTTTGAAGAGGAGAATCTGTTTTAGAGGACAATGGGAATGGACCATACAAAGTCCTACCACTGTTTCAGTACCACATCACCCTGGATATAAGGTGCACACAAAGGCCTGAACATAGAAGAAAATGCAGAAATTAACTGAAGAGAACATAAGAACAAAGAGCTGCAAACAGGTGAAGGACAGGCATCTAAAGATGCCTGTTTACAGGGAAGCATGATTCATTGGGTACCTTTGTGTGCAATGGAAAAAGGGAGTCCCTGGTGTGCATGCAAGCCAAGCAGTTTACAAGACCAGTGAAGTGCATGTGCTCCATACAGATAAATACTGCTGCCCTCAAGACAACACATTTTTCTGAAGTAAATAAACAAGCTTCACACATTCCCTTCCATATACTACTCATGAAAATGCTTTGAACTTAGACTTTACCGAATTGCAGACAACTAGCTCGTTAACTAAGGAAAAAATCATGTGTTTTTGAAGTGGGTGCTCTTGTCCTTGTATTTGATTGTCCCCTTGTGTTTACTCATGATTTTAAGCCTAAATGTAAGATTATCACCTTTTGGAGGCAAAGACCGAGTATTAAATCTTTGAAGCACAATGAATCCTAATTAGGTATAATCAATAATAATTATAGTTGTGTAATGGAAAATAGGAAGGTGAGGAAAAGGAAATGGCTGAGATCATAATTACTTTCTATTAGGACTGGCAGGGAAAACTACTGTGAGAAGCTGGCCACCTGAGAAAACAGATACCTATTTATTTGGGTTTTCCTTGGAACTGAAATAGCTAAGTTAGTTTAGTGCCAAGTACACACTAAATATAATTTATAACTTTAACAAACTCTGGAAGCAAAGTGCATGAAATACGTGTATCTCTGAGGGCTTTGCTGTGGTAACCTCTTTGGAACGCAGCAATTACCACCTACCTGGCAAATTGGAAGTGTTACATACCTCTGCTAGTAATCCACTCCTCCATTTCGCCAGAGGTCAGGGAGGAGGAGGAGGAGGTGACTCTTATGGAGGGAACAGTCAGAGCCACAGAGCTTTCTACCAGAAGGGCAAAGATGCACTAGGTGTTAACCTTGGAATATAAAAGCCCCTCCACATGGAATGTGAAAGCCCTGTTATACCCACGAGATACAAAATAATTTGGACAAAACCAGAAATTGAGCTCCATGACACTTCTGATCTAATGTTTTATGTTCCTACTGAGTGCAGGTCTAGGCCACTCCTAGTCTTCAGTGGGATTTTTTTGTTAGGATGGTTCCACAAAGAAGCTGCTGACCACCAAGGCTGTTGTGGGTACAGAGCCCCTCACTAGCACAGGCTAGGCTGGGCATATAGAGAGCCACGGTAATCAGTTACTATGTAGCATGTCTGGCAGATCAACTCATAAGTCCTCTAATTTTTGCTCTGCACTAGGAATCTACTGTCCTGCCTTCTTAGGGCCAGCAGATCACTACCATCAAGGTACTTCGGCTCATGAGGACTGGCAAATTAATTTTCTTGGGTTCTTCCAATCTGATGTTCCATCTACTAAATGAATTCCTTACAGAATGCATTATTTTTTTGCAATGCATTTGAACACAAATATGATATATAACCTTCCTTATGGAGAAGTATTAATTTACTACAATCCATTATTTTAAAGACGTTCAAGCTTAGTATGATGTTATCCACAGTATGAAAGACAGGCTATTTATTAACATCTTATCACCCTTTCACAAAAGAATAGCATCCTTATAGCAACTGTAATTATAGAGATACAGCAATATAAATATCCTTAATGCACCTTTTAATTAGGTATAGTAAGTGAAAAGATTTGGGAGAGTCAATTCAAGGTCAGTTGTCTAAGGACCACTTTGCAGTGATTCACCACTCTGTAGTAATTCACAAAGCACTGAGTGAGAATTTCCACAGCCACTCAAGAAAATACGTTATCCCGGGTGCTACAGCCACAGTCACAGTGCTGTGTGCACTGCCGAGGCACAAATGTGCCTTTGCAGCTCTGCTGTAAAAGGGTTAAACCTCCACATCCACGAAGGTACTTGAAATAGTTCCCAACATTATTTCAAATGAAGTAATACAACTGAGAATAAAGAGAGGACGGCAAAACAGCATAGGAAAAGGGTAAAAAGGAAAATACAAACACATCGCAAGTCAGAAGAAGTACCTAAGGAAGAACATACATCTCATAGATAGTTAGTCCACAGGATTTAGCTGTGGAGCTAGATACTTTCAGCTTCAAATATAAGCTTCACAGAAACAAAAGTTTCATCTTTAAGTAATTTCTTTTTATACTTGCAATGCTTTCTCTATCAATGTGGAAGTAAAACAAAGGTAGGAGTGTGTGGCTCCCAGTAATAGTGATAGAAACAGGTGTTTTTAGCGTAGTAGACAAACCTGTGGTCTACACATCCAAAGATCTCAATTATGGAACAATCTTAAAAAATGGGCCTGCATAAAAGTAATGTATAGACGTAACTTTCCTGCATTAGTTCCTCATACGCCATGTAATTTTCTGCAGAATGTGGCATAGTGAATAACATCTCCAAAGGTATTCAATGAATATTTGAGCTGTTTCATTGTATAAAACCGTATGATGACCCAAAGAAAGAACTGTTCTGGAAAGTTTTGTGACACATTTCAGAACTCAGTTTGTAGACCATGCTTGAAACAGAGCCCAGAAAGCTGTTGTGTACAGCTAGGTCAGACATGAACATAGGCTGAGAGGATTCCTGAAGGCTAAATATATGATGTGACAGATGTGAGAACAAAGGAACAGTAAATTGCAAGAGGTTAGTATTTTTTTTTATAAACTAAATATTTAAGTATAGGTAGTGTAATCTCAAGGCACATGCACAAGCAGACCTGCAGGCCTGCTGCAAAGCACAGTGAGATTTGGCATGGTATAAACTGCTGTCTAATCCCTGGCACACATACAGTGGGATTACAAGTGAATCCTGATAATAGGGCAGACAGAAGCAGCTCCTGAGGAGGGCAGTGCTCAGACAAAACATCAGTGTTACTGGGGCACTGTGGGAGGCACCTAAGCAGGCAGAATTAACACTGTACAGTTGAGAAACTAACTCCGGACTTTCTGTGTTTAAATGACTGTGTTCTGCTGAATTTGCTACCCTCTAAAAATGTTACCCATAACCAGTCACTCCTCATCCATATGTTAACAACAGGAGGGTTTTTATCTTTTAATAGTACCTCCAGCAATGGAAGCAGCATTTAGAGATCCCATCCAACAGTGGCAGCAAAATCAATGCTTCTTAGCTTAGAAGACAGATACCTGTTCAGCTAAGTAGGATTTTGGTTAGCAGCGTTCTTATTTTCAGTAGAAAATAGTTACTGATTAACTGTGAAGGGCAGTGAAAATGACCAAGCAGGAAACAAAGATCAAAACTTTCCAAGAAGAGGTGTGTCCACAGCTAGTACTACTTGCCATCCACTTTCCACAAGTGATGAAGCTACCAGAAGTTCTCAGAGTACAGCAGTCACAATTTTCCAAGAAAGGAAGACAGGGGCACAGAGGCACCCACATACTATGCCAATGTCCCCTCAGTTAATTCAGAGCAATCCTTAAATTTTTAGCACTGGAAACACACAAGCATGAGTGGTGTATACTAATCACTAGCACAACTAGTCAGCATTTCAAAGCATCCTCATACGAGTTTGGTGACAAAAAATTTAATGTAATGTAATATTTAACAAAGCATTAATAGTAAAAAACCTAAAGATGTAATATCCTTGACTTCTACTGCTTCCCCCCATGTTTGAAAATATATATACATCAAACACATACATGTTGAAAGAGTATATTTATTAGCAGTACATTGAGTATATAATTATAGCAAACTAGAGTACGCTGAGAATTAAATTTATGAGACAAAAGATACTATTACAGTAATTATTATTCTGAGTTACTTTTGTATATGACATCAAAAGACTTTAAAATGTTACATTCAAGCACATAAAACCTTTGAGTCTGATGTAGTACTTATGTTTCCAGGGATTTTGATGAGTTCTGGGTGAAATTCACAGTAGCATTTTAGCTATGCTGAAGAAGGGTGAAAGATGGAGAAATTGAGTCCACTTTAAGACACCATAGTGAACTGGCTGAAGAGCTGGAAATAGGGCTGACAAAATAATGCACAATATTGACTTCAGCCGAGTGGAAGATTTTTTTCACCCTCTACAGGGGTTCTCCCCAAGAGATTTCAATATGTAAAATGTATCTAGTTTTCAAAAGTGAAAACCAGACGAGAATTGAAATAAGTCTGGAAATTCATCTGTGGTTACAACTAGTTCCTCAAGGTGCTCTTCCCTTCAGTGGCCCAGAACTCTTAGTCAGAGTCCTGTTGCATTTTGGTGTAACAGCAGTAGAGCCCTATGGCTGTAGGCCACTGAAACACAGGGTCATGCAGACCAGCCTGTAGGCCCACACGGAGTTAAACCGCAGCTTCCCCCTCTCCATCATTTTTGCTGTTCTACAGCATGCAGCCACACTAGACACCAGAACTTGCTCTCTTTCCTGCTTCCTCCCTTTGAAAAACTCCACAGGTGAGGAAACATCCTCCTTGTCTCTCTTTGGTGTTCACGTAGAAGTCCCTCTCTGTCATAACCCATCCTCAACCATCAACACATCTCTGACCTTGCTGAAGCATTCACTGACCACCAAGCAGTAGGGTGCTCTTCAGACAGTCAAACCTTAAGTTAAAATTCAAACACTGGATTTCTGCCCTCCAAGAGATTCTTTTTGAAAGAGCAATACTGCAGTTCTCCCTTTAAACAAATATTTAAGTGCTTTATAATTTGAATGGCAGTAAACATAGAAACACCCACTTCCCTTTTATGTTAAATGAAATCAGGGAGAAGGATAGGAAGCAAGATGACATTTAACAGCAACATTCAGTTTAGAACAATTAGTTCATAGCCAACAAAAATATCTGCTGCAATTTGGAAGAAATGTTTAATTACCTAACTGAAGATTTCTTATCTCAGCTATTAAACTAATAAACATTCACTTTTTAAATATTATAACTTTCAGACTTCTCTGCTCAATCTTCCAGCACAGACAAAACAAGACTTTCTAATAGCACAAGCACAAATTACTAAACCCTAACTAATATTTTTAAGGAATTTTTGTAAGCTCAGCCTTGAAAACATGATGGAAATAACCAGAAGAACACCTTACTACTACTACTACTACCACCCACATACACACACACACACGCCCCCCTTATTCTCAACTACGTTTGATTTGCTTTTAATATTCCTGAAGAGAACATTTTCACCAATTTGATAAATCCAAAGTACAAAATTCTATCAGCTTTTTGGGACTACAGAATTTAGAGTATGTTCTATTAGACTCCAGCAAAGGTATTGACAAGGAAAGCAAAAACCTCTATGCATGACTGCTTTATGGAAACTATTGTGACAGTGAACCCCATCACAGTATAGACTCCCTACCCTGGAACAAACAATAGTGTATTGCATTACCACATCTGATTTATGCTTTTAACTGCTGTTTGCAAAGGTGTATAAACTGTCTAAAGACAAAAGTATGCAAAAATAAACCTGCAGTTATTCAAGGCATGGAAATGAAATTACTCTATATTTACTCTGATCCAGGTGATAACAGCATCTGGTTCTCAAGTTTAACTAAATGGTGCCTGGAGGCCTTGGAAAAGCACTGCAGTAACCTAACTGTTCCAAACATATGAATATGGCCCTCCAGAGGCCAGCAGGGAGACCGTCAGCAGTACCAGCCAGACAGCCATTACAAGAAAACAAAACCACCTCTTGAACTTCTGCCACTGTTATAAACGGATTTTTGGATTCCCCAGAGTTAATTGAAGCAGTCCACAATCTGTTAATTATGTTAATTGTGGGAAGTGGGCCAGCTGGGGGTTCTGTATATTAACAGGGTTATGTTGTTAAAATGGGGAACAGTGTACTGGGTGCAATGTTTGCATGTGACCATCGAGTGGCGCGTGAGAGGCCGGGCAAGGACAAGAACTTTCCAGAACGCCCTGGTAGATGAAGGTGATGTCATCGTGAACGTGGATTGGACAGATACAGACCAATCAGACGAGGCTTCCGGGAAATGATTGGTGGAGAAGACACTGTTGGTATGGTCCAATGACGTGAAGGATCCAAAATCCACCAATGGACTCGAAGGGCGAGGGTATAACAGTTCCCCGGGGACTCAGTCCCCCGTCCTCTGCCCTTTGTCGGTGAGCGGGGAGAGCTTGTGGCGCTGTGCGCACGCCGTTGCGATCCTCTGCTTTGCCGTAGGGTTCGTGGGCCTATCCCAGGACCCGTTCTTAGTTGCCTGACCAATAAAGTGTTTGTCTTTCAACTGATCGGGAGTGAGTGGTGTCTCGAGCCGGCCCCGCCCTCCTGTCAGCCCCAGAAGGTCTGATTATAGGCTTTACAAATTACAAAATTACCTTTAAAATGTGGGTGTTCCCATCCAGCTTCAGCAAGTGGAATAACTGCTAGAAAATGCACCCAGACTTCTTCAGCTACAGACTCTCTACTTTTCGTTTTGTTGCTATATCTTACTTTATATAAAGCTCTTCTAAGACACATAAAATGATCTAGTATTTCATATCACTCTTTTTATTATTTTTTTCTTAGCATGTCTTAATGCCTGACTCCATCTATATTCCTTCTTACTGCTGCTATTCTTCTCCTGACTTCTCTATTACTGGACTTTATTCCTAGATTACAGCCTTACCATTACTTTGGTCTAACAATATCACAACATAAATCTCAAGTCTCCAAATCTTTCATACTCCATGAGAACAAAAGTGTTCAAAGCAAACTCTGCCAACTAAACCTAAGCAGTACACAGCTTTCCTGGGTCAAAAAAAAATTAGTTTTCAATTGGAGTTCCATAATTTTAAGCCTCACTGTTTCCAATTGATTGTCCTAGAAAACGGCTGTGTGCAAGCTGAATGCCACTAAACAAAAAATCCATGTAACAACATACTTAAGTTAAAATATCCACAGTTACAGCAAAAGATTTCCAAGGCAGAATTATTTTCAGTTTTCACATTAATTTTTTTTTGTACATAAACAAAACATTTAAGGAAACAGAAAAAAATTGGGAGCAATTACAGAAGCATTAGATGAACTATGATACAAATAATAAAGAAATGCCTAACATACACCTGGTTTCATATCCTAGCATTTCCCATCCTTTAGAAGATAAATAGATTCTTGAACTTTGCAATAAAACAGAAATAGATTATTGGAATTTTTAATAATGAAATACTCATTAATTCCAGTTATTCCTTTAAAAAATCTGTCACTAAATCATCAAAAACGTATTCCTTTCCCACTTCCCCTACGTGAGGATATATTACTGAAACATTTGCTAAACATTTAAAAACTTATTATGATTTTGACATGCGAGAGACCGGAGCCGGTAAAAGCCAGCAAAGCGGGAGTGGCTGTGCAGAAATGCTGAGCCCTGAAGGGAGCTCGGGGGAGCTGAATGGCTCAGCCTGAGCAGGAGGCAGCAGGGCCACAGGGCCAACTGGCGCCACCCTCTGCTGCCAAGCTGGAAATGTGAATTTTTATCTAATAAAGAGCTGCACTATTCTTCCCCATCTATCATCCTCAGCTTTCTAGTGAGGTGTTCACTTCCAGCCAGCCCACCGTGCTAGTCCCTGGATTACCATACATCTAGGTAAGATCCCTTCTAACGTGTCGTCCCTGATACTTTAATCAATCATTCACATCCACAAAATTTATACAGTAACTTACTTCAAAATCCCACTCCAAGCTCTCCTTAGGTATAATACTACAACACATGCTAACAACACTTAATCTACTATTGCCCTCCAACGACTGCTCTTGCTAAGACAATATTACCTCATTATTTGGCTACACTTCAGGGTGTTAACACAAGCAGCTGTGAGCCTTACTCCTGTATTTGGAACCGATTTCTCATTGCATATTATTAAAACCGGTACCCCTCTCCAGGTCTAGGCTGTATCTAGGACCCTTACAGACAATGGCCATAAGAACAATTACAAAGACATTTTAAAATCAGCCCCTGAATGTATCCCACAAAAGAACAGATTGTTCATTTTGTAGAAACCTTTTCCTTGAGATGTCACTTGCAAGAAATAAATCTTTATTTCAGCTTTCTCAAATTTTTATATATGGTTGTGACTCTACAAGTCACCTTAAAAAAAGACTTCCACTATTACAATTTAATCCCACTCTAGAGCATCATGCTTCAAAATAATTGTACTTATAAGTCTGTAAGTCATGTGACTGCAAATATCTTCCTTTAGAACTGTTTAGGAAACATTATCTTATGTTTCTCACCACAACACAAAATTAAGCTCCAGTTAATTTGCCAGCCTGAACTCAGAAATGCACAACTCCACAAGAAACTTACCTCCATTAGTACCTGGAGTCCACATCACTGAACTTAAGACCCTTGTCAGGCTGCAGCATAATTCTCTTCCTTCATGGCCAGCTGTCATTCTCATTGCAAAAAGGCACTACACGAAAAATAGTCTCTTGGTCTGAAGTTGTACTGAGATATTGCTGTGGTGCACAAAGGAAAGGGAAGTGCTCATGGATCTCACAAATTGCATAAGCTTATGTGAATTGAGGTGAACAAGTCTATTATTTATCAAATACAGTCAGCGGTACTGAACTTTGTTTGTGTAGGACGCTGAGATCATTACACAGGGCGAGCAGCCACCCATGGCTGAAAGGTTGTAGACAGAACAGACACATCACAGAGGTCAAGATTTCTGAAAGAAACGGGTTCAAGGAGGTATTGCACAACGAGACAAACAGGCCAAGAGGACTGGACAAGTGTTTACAGAAACACAAGAGCCTGCAACAGCTCAGAAGGCTCAGACTGCCACCTGACTAGCCACAGAGGCATCTTTCTGTATTATTCTCAGGTTCGCTTTTGTACCACCACAAGTTAATTCTGCTTCAGAATCTGACCCTGTAAAAAAGAGTGATCGCTAAACCAGCAGTCAAGTTGTGCCTTGTTCAGCTGCTCATGCTCTGAAATCAACATTCCCCATTAAAAAAGGCCATTGGTCCACTTGGTCACCTGCGCTTAGATGCAAAATTCAGAACTAGGAAGCCTCTGTTTTAATTTAGTCAGCAACTTCTGAGAAATACCAAATGCACAGGCAAATCCTGCAGAATGTGAATAGGGCTGAGCTCTCCTTCGTACCGCTACATTAAAACAACAGGTGTACAAGCTCCCAAGTCTGCACAAAAACGCGGATGCTCATAGGCAACTACATTTTCCTTCTTGCTGTTTCCAGGCTCATTTAAAAAGGAAAACAAGCTGTCAGTCGGGGCGGGTCTCGCCTGTTTTCCCGAGGCGGGTGTGGCGGAACCGCCCGCAGCCGGCGGTGCGCACAGACCCCCGCCTTGAGGGGCCGGGGGTGCGCACAGACCCCCCCCGCCCCGCGGGGCNCGGCCGGGCGCTGAGGCCGTGGTCCCGCCTGGGCCTCGCCCCGGCCGCCCGGGAGGGGGAAGCCCTCTCTCCGGTGGCTTGAGTAGCGGGCTCTCTTAGACGGGTCCTACCTCACCTCACACAGCAACGCGGGCTGAGCGTGTGTCCTGACCGCAGGCGCTTCCGCAATTGCCATCTGCAATCGCCAAAGGAGCCTTCCAGAGAAACCTGCCAGTCACCACTAACTGGCATCCATCTATTCCTCCATTGAGCTGCTTGAGGTGCCATGAGGGCTGAGAGGGCAGCTCTGACCTTACCAACTCCCCCCAACAATCTGTGACTGGTCATTTCTACATTTCCTCAACCATTTTTCAATAGACTATTTATTAAAAGTAGCATACAATAGAATAATAAGCTACTTCTTAACGAAAATGCCTGGGTAGAGGATTAGAAAAAAAATCTCATTTTTATAAAGCATGGAATGAAATGGGGACATTGCAAAACATCTTCAGTAGACCAGGCACCTGTGCTGTGAGACTTTGATTTTGCAAAGCAAAGCTGAAAAGTGGAAATGCCTTCTCCACAGTGAGAGGAATTTTGCACCAAAAGTTAATCACTGTAACACCTGGACATCTGTAAAGCAATTAATCAGGACTGTTGTCTTGGTGAATTTGCAATACTATGACTTAAATTATATAAACATTTATAGCAGAAGGGACAGGCAGAGCTTTGCTAACCCAAACCCACTCAAACTCAGGACAGCTGACACTGACACCAATGTAAGAATCTCTGTGTAGGGCTCGGGTTTATGCCTTTTCTTTTTAATAAGTGTTGTTAGCACATTTTAACATTTGACCTGAGGAGTTAACAATCTCTCCCCATATGTAAAATTGCTGCAAATGAACAAGCAACAACAGCTGGAAAGTTTGACCTTTTTTAAAAAAAAACAATCACAAGAAAAGGTTAACTCTGAATTAAAGAATTTTATTTTGTGCATTTCAGAAATGAATCCTGACATTTTCTAAAATCAGTTGTCGCTGTGATAGACAGACATGTAAAGCTCATGTTTCCATTTTACATTACAACATGCAGTGTGAGAATGATACATTAGTTTACTTGAATTCTCAAGTTAATAATCTTTGAATAAATCAAGAGCTATTAACTGTGTAATCATCAGTAACAGTTAAAATTATTTCAACTGGGAGGAAAAATAATGCTTAATATGATACAGATCAAGAAGCACCAACTGGAACACAATGGTTGCACAGTTCTTATTGAGTTATTTAGTTTATTTCTATTTTACCAATTATAAGTTTGCATTACTAGAAGTTATAAATGATAATGACACAGCTCAGGATCAGTCAATATAAGTCAGCTACTTTTAGGGGATAATGACTTGATCTATATGGATATCAGCTCATGTTATGTTAGATTTAACATTGTTTTCTTCCCTCTTCATTTTTAAACTGTCTGGCTTGACAAAGTGTTGAGTAGCTTTTTGAGAGAAAAAAAAAAAGAAAACCCCCAAAACCAATAAACCACCACCCCCCAAGAAAGTTAATAACCTTAAATCTTACTTTTGTTGCTACTTAACAGCAAAGTCAACCAATACATATTTTTTCCCTATTTAAAGTATTTGTCACTAAAACTATGCTCAACTAATCAGTGCAGAAGCAACATTATAAATGGGCATGTTTGGAAGTTTCATATGTATTTTTGTGTACACAGTGGTGATTTATCTTTAAAATTTTACTATTAAATTAGAAAAAAAACCCTAGCAGTGACGAATATGCAGCCTATCTCAGCAGTGCAGTTTGCAAAACTGGAAAGCAATCTGTACATAGCATAGGAAGGTTTTGATGAAAAATTTCTCATGTTTTTTTTTCCAAACACTTAAAGAGTGTTATTGCCAATGTAAATAATTTTGACACCTGGTGGAAATCATCTTCAACAGTCATAGCTCTTAAGCTTCACTTCCAATTTTTAAATGTTTTCATGAAGTAAGGACAACTTATTTTCTGCCATTTTGTTCCTGCTTTCTAAGTCACAGGAGCCATAAAACATACCTTGAAATAAACAAGTATCCAGGAAAACAGTAAAGCTAGTGAAACAGTAGGACATAAACCTCAATATAATTATCAAGAAATTTGGAAAGTTCAGTGCAGTATGAAAAATACTTTCTATGCCTTTGCACATTAAAAAAATAATCTGTAGCTGACATTTCAGTAACATTTTTGTTCAAATGACATTTCTTATGCATTGTGTCGAGAAAATAAAATTTTCCCAACCCATGTACTGCAGCAGCTCAAAAGTTCAGGTATAATATAGACATTACCTATTCCTAAGGACTGAACACTTCAGCAAGGGAGTTAAAATCCTTATTAACCTTTCAAATAAATAGTATATGAGTACAGCCATTTCGTACAATTCATCTCTCTTGAGCCTGTTAACTTGCCCTTACAGTATCTACCTGAAATACATCTCTCCCTGAATAAGACAGCATGTGTGCACTGTACTTTAGACAGGATACAGAAACTTTAAAATAGACACAATAAAATCTTGATCTGTGTTTTAGTGCATTATAATTACATCCTGTATTTATTTTTTCAGCATATGTTGTCTAACATTAAGAAATAGTGCTTTTGCTTTTCTGCCTTGTGATGTGGGAAGTGTTGTCAACCTGACTCTGCTTGTTTATTGCACTAAGATGGAAAAATTGTATGAAGAGTTGAGAATTACCAACTGCACTCCTCAGTTTGTGAACCCTGATATGAACTTAATAAGGACATGCAGGCATCCAAATATGAAAACACATGTTTTGCATCATGTTCACTGGATTTGTTCCCAAAGGACAACACACAGAGGTAGCATGCTTACTATTATTGGTGTAATTTCAAAAGGCCCAGAAGCCCCACATTCTCCTCTCTGACAGTAGGCTAGTATGTCTTTCCATTGTGTTAAGTGTTTCCACCTGATTAATAGAGCTAGGATTTCCCCAAGAATGAAGGGCTGAGGTGACCCTATCTCTTCAATAAATGAAATTAATAAGCAGTCAAGCACGTTGGCCTTCCCTAACATACAGGCTTGTGCATTGAATGCACTTTTCTTATGAATTACCCATGGTGAAAACCAGATATAGATGAAAAAACAGGTTTGCTATATGGCTCATGGTATTTAAATAAATCTGCATTAACATAGGATGTTACCTCATTATTGCTTGAGCTAACTCTCAAAGTAAAGTTTTCAAAATTTTATATATAACTTCAAAAGTTGATTTATTACAGTATTCATACACTTTATTTCTGTGGTTGCTTAGTGGAGTGTTCAATTGAACACATACAAAACCATCCCCATTATACACTTCAATGGAGAGGTAACATATTACGCCTTCATTAATGCATGGTGCTAGAGCACAAAGCATCCCAAACTCAAAGCTAGAGGTTAGTCTTCTCCCCCTTAAGCATGCATTTGCAAAAACATCCATTTACTCTTTAAGAGACAAAGAAAAAAAAACATAAGAGCTGTGCTACTTATTTTTAGCTCAGGAAGGAGCTAATTTACTTTGTTACATTAAGATTTTGTTTTGAAAAGGCTAAAAAACCAAAGCTACTTAAAATTAAGTTTGTGCATATTCTTAAAATTGCTCCTTACTAAAAGTTTCTGCATCAAGTGTGCACTGCAGTTTTCTTTTATTGTCATGGCCTGATATTCAAAATACCTAAGCCCCACACAGTTACAGGGCACAGGAGCTGCTGGCATTCAGTGTCTTTGAAAGTCAGGACACAGCTTAAGTGATTGTGCAGAACAGTTAATTTCCCTTGCAGTGTAAGCCAAGTATTCATTTATGCCCAATAGTAAGACCATAGAAGTTTCATCAAATCAATCAAAATAAACTTTTACAAGTCATAAAGGGTTTCAAGGATAACACCAATCGACCAGGCCTGAGTTTCACAGCTAAAAGGACAATACTGCCCATTCTCATTGGTTAGTTCTGGAAGCCCTTTCCAGGATGATCTGGTAAAAGAAAACACAAGTGAGTATTGTTGTTAGATTACGGACTGAAATTAAAAGAACACTTCATTTTAAAACCTTTTGGAAGATTAACTCAGTAGGAAACTGAAAAGCCTGACTTAAGGTCAGCTGTCCTACAAGCACAGTATATCCTTTAATAAGTGAGATCTAATTAATATTTTTTTCACCTGCAGCTGGGAATTGTAGTGGAAGTGTCTCTTCAAAGCAGACACTCTGCTACTAATAATAACTAAACTTACACAACTGGTGTGTGCTGCTCCTGTTTCTCATTCTGCTAGTTCTGCATTTGGAAAATGGTAACAATGGTATTCAAACTACACTTGAAACTGATTATAGTGCTAAAAAGTGACAAGAGCTGGAAGACAGCATGATTACATAAACCTTTTCCTCCGTAGGAACAACCCCCCCCCCCCAACTAGCACACTTACAAAAATGTAAGTAGAGCCTGTTGCTACATTAGTTATTCTGTACAGAAATAATGTATCAAAACAGAGTAAAAGTACACTACTTTAATAAGACAAATAAACCGAAGAGTGTTATCAAACTGCAAGTTATTTTTGATACTACCAAACAAGAGATATGGACAAGACACTATGTAAAGCAAAATGTTGCTTAACAAATCCTTTTTTCTTCCTTATGTGGTCAGACAAACACTTCTGTCATGAGTCCTACTGAATTTCTCATTTGGGTACAAATAAATACCTGTTTCATGTGCTGCAGAACAGATTATATGGATGAGATATCAAGGGCAAGGTTTTTTTGTTTGTTTTAGTTTGTCTCAAATCCTTAATAATTAAAACAGACAGCAAAAGAGGAAAAACAGTATGCGGGTTTGGTGGTTTGGTTTGAGGGAAAACTCAAAATGCAAGTTCCTCTTGTCTCCTTAGAAAATCAAGGTTATTAGTATGATGGCTTCAGAATCTTAATTTCCTCACTTAGAACACAATAAATCCTAACAAAATTTTGCATCATTTTATCTGCTGAAATTTTAATCTATCACTGCTAGCCCTTTAACTATTATGTTTTAAAGTTTGTTTTTAAATAGTTTGATTAAAAAAAAAAACAACCCTGACTTTTTTTCTGAAATTGAATTCTTGTATGAAATTAGACCCTAATCTTTACGTAAGATTTATTTTACCCAATCTTCACATGGATAAGTATTAGGAATTCTGCAATCCCTGAAATGCACTAGATCTCACTTGTATTTGAAACCTGACTTGAGATCTGCAATTGCACATATACCCGTCAACTTCCTATCTAGGAAAGAGATCCTGTTTATACAGTAGATCTGTACTCTTACACACAATTGGATGGTAGATACCACTAGCCTGGTATTTTGAATAACTGGAATCTGTGTTTGTCAGTATCTTACCTTTCAAGATGAACATAGTGGCGAGAAAGAGCATTCTTAACCATAACTACAGTTTTTGCATATATCTCTGGACCAATCAACCTGGAGAAGTACAATTTGGCACGAAGAAAATACCCAATTGGCCACAGCCATTCCTAAGCAAAGAATGAAAAGAGATGATTATCAAAGCAGTTGGTTTGAAAGGATGACAACACTTTCGAAAATTGAAGGAAGTAGCTCTTACAGGTCCTTGGTGATAATTAAAACCTCTGGCTATATTGTAGTTCTCATTGTCAAGAGCATTGTCATATACTCCACAGTACACCATATCACTGCAAGGAAGAAAAAATATATTATGCAAACAAAGCATTAATTAAAAATAATACAGAAAAGGAAAACAGAAATCAACCAAATAATTTGTCATTTACATTTATTGATGGTTAAGTTAGGGAGGTCTCCACCAGGTTCTGTACTTAACATGACAGTGGAATTCCACATAAAGTTTAAATTTATAGGAAAATGGTCCATGTCTTGAAAGGACTTAAGAGTCATAATTTTACCCTTTTACTCAAACTGTAATGCTGTACACTGTATCAAACATAAGTATGTCCCAAGATGCAAATTCAACATCTTTGGTATGATGTCAAATTTGACTTGCTTACTGTGAGGCATCCAAAACCACCCAGCCATTGCCTATACGAAGAAATCAATTGCACGGACTTTTAGAACAGCAAACCAATTGTTCTGGAAGTACTTCCTGCAGCCTTATTTCATAAGTATACATGAAGATTTCACACCATCAGCACCACCCCTGCCCCACCTCAAATAATTCCTACTGTCGTGTTTATTGTGTTTAGGAATTAACACTTGATCTTATCTCTACTGTACTTACTCTGGGTCTAAGGTTTTCATGCCTAATGGACCAAGAAGCTTTTCCTCTGCTATCTGCAGAGCTTTCCAAGCTCTCTCAGGTGTGAACAACTCAGGGGCCTAATAAAATAAAAGATTTAATCTTTGTGCATAAACACACATAAGGCTGTGTATATAAATGCAGAAGACAACAAATAGCCTGAGTTTTGTATTACTGAATCAACTTCTAGAACCTGGAAGTCAGAGTAAGCAAGAAAACAGAAGCTAGCCAGTGTTTTTTTCAATTTTGATTTTATTTTAAATACCTTTGCCAAATATTATTACTGAAGCTCTTTAAAAATCCTATAAAGACAAAGAATCTATCCTTTTTAGCCAATTTGATGGGAAAAGCAGCCTCCCAGACCTAGCCATAAAAGACACTCTGAACACAGTGAGCACTGCAAATTGTCAAGTCCTGTCATGATGTATTTTTAGAACATAGTCCAAGATGGGCCAATATTAAAAGCATAGAAAAAAAGCCACTTTCCAAAAGTTATTCCAAGCACTGTATGTTCCTGATAGAATGCCATGCAAATGGACCTTAATGTTTTCTTTATAACTGAACTAAGCTTGCACTGAAGTGCAAAGCCCTCCTCCCATTCCCCCACACTTACCACAACCATTGCTATTGTAAAATTTGGCCTGAGTTGGTAATCACACCATGGACTCGAAGCTCCATAGCTATCTTTATAAATTCCACGTTTGTGTACAAGATCTGGGTGTTTTTCATTAGGATCTGCTGGATTCTCAGAGACAAAGAACAGCCTTTCAAAATGTCCTTGAATTTTCCTGTCCCACTCATCATATGTGATAATCTTCTCCTTTCCTGCAAGACATTACACACAATTTTAATTTTCTGAAATCAGCCACAGTAGCAACAGCAGAAGCATGCTTCTTGAATTCCTGACACTTAATATAACAGGAGCAGACATAGCATCACCTCTCTCAGTTTGTGATTCCCCATGTTTAGGCCAATTGTACAGATCACAGGAGGAATGGCTCACTGAAATTTCTAGTGAGACTAAGACAACATCAGTCTTCATCGGGCACATATTCACTTGGGCTGGGTAAGCTTAAAGTAACTTTGTGATTAGAAGAGTATTTTCTCTAAAACATAAGGGACTTCCTATGATATTTATGTAAATATTCCCAAGAAGGGGTTTTCTGTGCTATGAATATTGGGGAGGAGGGGGGGAAGAGAAAGAAAATATAAATACAAGTGTCCTGTGTCATTTTACTTCACATTCTTGTAAATGAACGATACAGTCATCAAAATACACAGTAACTTTATCAGTTACATCCATTTTGAGAAAAGGTATTCAGGCTCTGAAATTCCCTTGTAATCCACAGAATACACTATCTGAAATATTGAGAAGAAAATAACAACTTTTAATAAATTTTTATAGTAACGAAAGGATCTTAATCGTACAAGATACTTCCCCAAGTTTTTCCCCTTTAACTCCTAAACCTTCTTCTGAGGGTTATATGGTCACTATTTCATTGTTATAGTTCTTTTTATACCCCAGTAATACGATTATGAGATGTGCCTGTTTTTACCATGTTTTTTTACAGTGACTCCGCGGAATGGAAATACGTTTTTCCCAGATAAATCCATCAACCAGCGAACAGCTGACTTGCACAGGCCAACCATTTCCACAGCAGAGCCATCTCTAAAATAAAAATGATAAAACCCTCCATTCATTACTTTAAGAAGGCTATTAAAGTTCAATGAGTAACTGAAAAATTTAGATTCATAAGTACCTTATTTAAACAATTTATTTTTCCTTATTTTTCTACTATTCCCCTACTTCTCAGTCAGGGAATGAACTTGATTGTAAATTGGCTAGCAAATACCTTTTTCTGTACAACAGCCTTATTTAAAGTGGTATTATCACACCCGCACAAATGGAAGATAATTTTATACCAGTGATTAAGAATGTGAAAAAAGGATCAATCCCAAACAAGGTGGTCCTCTGATGTTATAACTGTGTTCAATACAAAGCTTCTCAAATGCACAGACATTTCTGTAACTTAGGTAATAGCTCTGCCATAAGAGATTACTCAAGTCAAAAGTGAGGGATTAAAATAAGCACTTAATGCACTTCTTGGACTTGCTTCTTTTTTCAAGTAATATTCATGTAATCAATATATGCAAACATTTCATATTGTATCATACTCAGTTTTACTGTCTACTTGATGGAATTTTCTCTCTCAGTCTCTTTTGCAAAGTACCTCAACCTCTCTTGGCTCCCAATTAAAGCACTCGACTTGTCAAGCAAGATAATGTCTTCCTCAATTCTCACCCATGGATGGGCAATGGATTTGAAACTGATACTGTACTAAATCCAAGCAAGGATGCCTGCAGCAGTCTGCTGGCACATAATAAAGAGCCTATTTTAAAACGCTTAATCTCAGCTCTAAAAATGTCGATGTTGTAAATATTTTTGAATTCTAACTCAGAAGTATTCAAACAACACAATTATCAATATATAACTCATATGAGAAGTTTAAATAACAAAGTACTGCAAGTACAACAAGTAAACAGTATTTCCTAAATTACATTTTACCACTTGAATTCCAAAGTCAACTCTTAGCATGGAGCTAAGACTGTGAAAGCAGCCACAGGCTTCACGTGCCAAGAACACAGCTTTTTACTTCAAATCAGCAAAAGAAAAAAATTTCATTAACATTTTAGTAGATAGAAACATTTAGAACATTTGAGAGATAACCTCTCAGATGTGTCAATAGAAGGCACTTAAGCTAAAAAAAGAATTACGAAATCCCCTGCCTAAAGCCTGGATTTCATACCTTGGAGTAGCTGGAATTCCTTTGTTGCGAGCTTTGTCGCTCTCTCCCATTTTATCCATCCAAGTGCCACAATTGAAGCGGTTCCCTCCAAAGACAAAGCCAGTTTCATGGTCAATGCCTGCAGTTACATTAAAACCTGGCAAACAAGAATATCAGGTGTTAAGTCCATTTTTTAGATGAAACAAAACCCCAAGTACCCTCCCCCAACCCAAATGTCCTAGATAAACAAACAAACCTTCCAACAAGAGAACTGACTTAGGTTTCTGAAGGCAACCGTACTTTAAGTGAAATTTTAAATATCACTTGTACCAAAGCATATGAACAGTTGCTAACAATAAACTATTATTTAAGCACTTCAAAAATATTACATGTATATAAAGTAATATAGTTTTATTTACATTAAATACAGTTCTATAATAAAAAATATGCTCAACAGAAAGAGGAAATAGGAAAAGGAAATTCAAAATATAATCACCAACTTCTGTATTGCACTTCAAATGTTCTATGTATGTTACCTTCATCTCTCATGTTTTGATCAATCTGAGGACCAGCATTCCTTTCTCGGAAATTGATGCCTTCCATATGTCGTTGCATTGCTTCCTGTATTACTTCATAAAGTGGCTGATCCTAGATTCATTGTGTGTTCGGGTGACACGTGAAAGGCAAGACGAAAAAGGAGTAGAAAGCATTTCTTAAGCCTCTAGTTTATGATACAATATTCCAAAAAAACTCCCAAACCATCAAACATTTTCAAGTAGCATCCTTGGAAATGGCAATACATTGTATACAACTTGTCATATAAACATTTTTTCAAGACAAAAACCAACAAAAAGATTTAGAAGCTGATGGAATTTTTTTTCCCCTCTTTGCCCAAACCCTTGCATTTGGTCTAATCAGGTGATGCAAGAAGTGCCTAAAATATGGAATTCTTGTGCTATAATCAAATTTCACCATGAACAACAAATAGCAACAGGTTCTTGTAGCTACAAAAAATTATATCCTTTCATTAAAAAATTATAGTTTTGTTAAATACTTAAATTAGAAGTGATCTTTACCATAGTGCCTGCAGGTTGAGGAGGAGAGTCATCTCTTGGGTACATCCTAGAAACAGGACACCTGAGAATGTCTAATCCATTTGGAACAATTTTACAGTAGTCCTGGATACACTGAAGCCACCACCACACAGCATCACGACAGTTGTATCTGGCATGTGTCCCCCCACCAAGCAGATTAGGAATGAGACCATGTCTTAAAGTCCCACCAAATGCTAAAATGATGTTTCTAGAACAAAAGAAAATCACAGTCTTGACTAAGTTGTCTTCAAAGCCATTGTTGGACCAAGTATCAAGTACAAAGCATACAGGGTTATGTTAATAGCAAGGCAGGGCAAGAAGACAAACAGCATTTTAAAGACAGATGCCAAAAGTTTGCTGATGAAAGCTACAAACTACTCCATTTAGCATGAACTTCTTTTACAATAAAAAACCACCCATTCCTTACAAATTCCTCAACATGAATACATTTAAATCAATTTGTACAAAACACACATAATCTATTCATATGGAAAAGATAATTTGCTTTTTTTATAGGTAGTGATATAGACCCTAAATCCAAATCCCACTGAGGTCACAGGGAAGGTTTTTATTGACATTATGATTACCCTGGTATCCATTCTGATGGGTGGGGTGGAATGGGGACGGAGGGCAGGAGTAGATGGGAATTTCCTATTAAAATACAGAGAGGTGACAGCAACTGAGGTTATGAGAAGTTTCATTTGAGAACCGTTGCGCATACCTTGCAGAAAACATGGATTCCAACTAGCTTTAAAAGGCAAAATAAACATACTAGTAGACTGCAGATCTCTCAGCATGAGAAAGCTAACAGTTGGCCAAATGTACAACAGCATAAATACACGCTAATTTACACCAAGTCATTTTTATATTTCTATTATGTGTCAAGCTCCACTCAATTTAATATTAATCAAAATATCAAATTCATCTGGCTTATGCATGGCTTACTTGTCAGGTTAAGCACTTATAGATACCAGATTGTAACAATGCACAATAGGCTGATTTTTCTAGTATTAATAGACAAATATCAGCAGTTACAAAAAAATTATGACAAACCTGCAATCATGCCTTTCTGATTGAAACAGTATTCTTTTTTGCTACTTCAAATTTTTACATGAGTAATTCTGAGATTATTGCTCAGCAACAATGATGCAAGTACTAGTGAAACAATCACTTTTGCTCAAGGACAAACAGTAGCATCTTATCTCCACAGAACATCAGCTTTGGATCAGTGCTAAGAAGGCAGAAGAGAATCATTTGAGTGGTATTTTTAATACCACTTAGAGAGAACTCCCAATTACGTCTAGTGCCATTGAAGTTTTATACTGCACATCAACTGTTTCTAAGAGTTTGTGCATCAGCTCAGGTTTTGAGAGCATTGCTTTTTGCTAACTGCCTACAAAGCCAACAAGAACTAAGGCTAAGCCAGCCTTACCTTGCTTCTAGGTAGCGCCCAGTAACTAACAGTAGACCTCTTAGTGCAATAAAAGTATCCCTTCCCCATGAACGAAAAATTCCAGAAGAAAAGTGAGGTAAACCTGAAGAGAAACGTCATTGTTCATCTAATTAATTGATATAGCTGAAATCTCCAAGCACACGTATAAAATAACCAGAAGTAAAAAATATATCCTCATTTAAAACTTTCTCCTATATTAACATATATCAAATAAACAATCTCCTAGACTGAGTTCTTGATAGAATTAAATATACCCTATATTAGAACAATGTCTCTAGAATTTCAAGATCACATAAAAGCATTTCTCATATCAGTAACAGAAACATTTTAATTTTTATTAAATCATCTGGCAGCTTAACCAGAAGTTAACTAAAAGAAACAAAAAGAAAACTAACAAAAAAGATCAGAACTATGACAAGATTGTAACACTTCGTTGGCAAGAGTTTATGTATGAGAGCTGTGGCATCTCCGCAGCATAAAGGGGATAAGGCTGCTCTCAGACACTGTGAAAGACATCCTGTTTCTCTTTTCCAGCAGCTTACAGAACTACATTTTACTGCAGACATTATAACATGGAGCTTTAAGAATGATTCTAACTGGTAAGACATAATAATTACAACAATAAGGGCCATAATTGTCTTTTCTTCAATTTTTTTTCCTTTTATGGTCTATGAAACAAATTCCATTCGGTAAAGTTTCAAACCAGCAGTCTCTTGTGCATACTTGGTAGAACAACATTTCACTTCTACCACTTACTTTAACAAAGTATTTGCTAATTCTCAAATATGGCCTCCACTTTCCTGTGAATTTACAGTACATGGCAGCAGCATTTGAGAATGATAATCTGTGTACAATTTAAAAATCTCAGGCACAACTACCAGTGAGTATGTGAAAGGAATATTTAAAACCAAACCCTTTAGTATAATTCATCTTCATGACCAATTTAAGGGAACACTGTGCCTCTGTGTTTCTAGGTAACACTAAAGCAAGCAAATGGAACGTTATTAAAATCCAGAAACTAAAAGCAATAAAGCTACACAAGAAAAAGAGGGATGGCAAAAAGAAGAAAAACACTCCACTGAGAGAGATGCCACTGCATCTGTGGATGTTTAAAAGTTTCCATGGCTTCAGAAAAGGAATGAACCAACTCAGAACCAAAATAAATTCATTCTAAGCCACAGAAGATAATACTTTGGACATAGGACAACGCTCATAGGAAGATTGCCAGACGCTGGCAGAACATTTGGAGGTATAAATGCTGACTGCTTTTATGCTCTTTCCTTTTGGAGACAGTTTCAGATCAGGAGTTCTTCTGGTCTGCTAATGGTTCTGAGAACTTGTAAACCATAAACTGACTCTTGTTACTCCATTACAATTAACTTCTTGAATTCACATTTATAAAAGATACACTAAAACCCCTTATGATAAGTACACTCATCTCAAGCAAGTCTTCTGGAAAGGAAAACAACATTTCTGTAGATCTCTATATATGGCAATAACAAATAAAGCAAAAAAAGTCTCTAAATAAAGCATTCATATATAAAGCTCCCCCTCCCAACCCCCATGAGTACTACTAGAGAAAACTCCCATACTTTTAATATGAGCAAATCTTTACCTTAAACATAAGGCAAAAGTGAGCAAAATTGCTACATTATATACATAGTTGCTGACACATGGCTCTCAAGCATGATGCAGAAAATTTTAATATAGTTACTAAAAACAGTTTAACTATTTTGGAAGACTTTTTTTTTTTAAAGGTTGTTCTCACTTACCAGCTGCCAAGGAAACACAACATTGCTCTTTCTGATTTGTAATCTCATTCAGCCTATAGGGAACATCATGTAAGGAAGGAGACAGATCAGGCAGACAAGAGTATTTTCCTATCCCACATAACTGGATTGAACCCAAGGAAAGGTGTTTAACAAATGTTGATCCATTCTGCACAAAGCTGTAATTCAACATAATCGAATTAAAATAACTTTGCATTCAACAACAGCAGTCTATAAAATGTTTCTCTTTCATTTACAGAAGGCTATGACAAGCATGACATGTAAGAAATATAAAAAACTAGCAACGAATTAATACTAGCATTCTGCATTACCTAATTTTTTATGTAAGATTTAATTTGTAAATGACTCATTTTCCTAAAATAGGTGCCAGATGTTAACAGTAAAATCTTAAGTGATTAATGCCAATGGGAGTGTTTATGACAAGTACTTATAGAAAACAGTTAAAAAAAAAAGTTGTTTTGGTTTAGTTTATGCTTATACACAGACCTAAGACCTCAAAAATATGATAAAAAATATTTCACTATGAACAAGTTTGTCAAAACTAGTCAGTATTTCAAAAAACCATATTTTTACATATATATACACAAAAACTGCAAATCAAAAAATCTGTTAACCCATTACTTGAAAAAATGAAATGTGCATTCCTGACTAGTTGATCTCCAAGCATTTTTTCATAAAATATATTACATTCCATGATTTCACAGCCACACCAAATTCCATTCCAACATTCCTGTTTTTACAAAACAACATTGACTTGTTCAGCATATTCATAGCTAGAATAAAGCCTCCATTAAATCAATCTCCCTTCCCTTTGCAAGAAACAAAGAAGCAGACACTGAAGATTAAACAGTTATTTCAAAAAGTAAGCAGAGTGCTCAGGTAATGGGGAGTAATAATGGAGGAGTGTTGAACAAAGCATCAGCATCAAATACAATCTGGTATTTTCTTACTTACCAGAACTTTAAGGAATCATTGCATTGGTACTAAAATTACAGAAAAAAAAAAAAGCTTACAAAGCCTGGCAAAAAAGATGCTGGCTTAGGATTTCCTCCTCCTACTGCACAATGCCAACAGTGGTTATAAATTGAAATCCTGGATAGGTGTCCGAACTCTCAGTCTTCCAAACTACCACTGTTAGAAGATGGATTTGGTAATTCTCTCCCCAATTTTACCATTTTACATTAGAGGAGTATGAAAATATTCAAATGAGATTCTCCAGCAGATAAAACTTAAGAGGTTCCAATATATACAGATGCCTTTATAGCTCTGATATACCAAGCATACCTAGACATCTGATGCCATCCCACATCCAGAAGCGTTGTGTATGCACCCACTAATATGGCATCAAAGTAACATGGGATGAGGTAACGTGGAATTCTCTTCAGGTAGACAAACATGGCCTTCAACCATTTACCAACCTATTAAAATACAATATAATTAGAACTTGATAACATCAGAGTTCCAAAGCCAGTGCTGTCAGGATCCGTACTGGTACAGTATTTGTCACCGTTTTTGCACATGTAGTACACCCCAGTTATGCTGTACCCTTCTGCTCCAAAATCTCAACTAAAAGACAGGAACTCTAAGAAGAGTAGTAGAGAAAAATGTGTATTGCATCTCTACTACCAGAAATAAATAGGCCAAAATATGAAGTATAGAAAGAGAAAAAAATGAACTATCATGAAGTTGTTAGTAAAACTGAGTAGCAAAGAGAAGTCACAACTCAAAAGACATCACTATAATCCAAGCATGGGAAGGAAGTTTTGCACTGCTAAAGACAGGACTGAAGAGATGAAGCTTAAGACCAGGAATAAAAAGTTATCAGAGCTAAATTATGTAGAGCCACTAGTGAATATTCCCGCAGGTCTGTGTCTTGGACTCAGGATTCTGGAGCTTCATATCCTTGTATCATTGCAAAACATTTGACATCTGTAAAGTATTTCTCTTTCCTTCTAGTCCTGCTAAATAACATGATGACAACTTAGTAGAAAGTCACTAAAGATTTCAGCTTTGCAGATAAAGAATTTACCTGCCAAAATACTACATGATGAAACTGTACTTTTAACCTGGATATGATGAATGTATTATGTAATCAGCAGAAATGTAAAGTTTATTTTCACATGACTTAAGTCTTCAAAACAGAATGAGACATTACAAAAGAAGAACTCAAAAATACACAGAAAAAAAGCAAGAGTCTTTGAAGAACACTCAAGGCGCAAGTATCAGACTAACCTGTTTTCTAGAAAAGCTCTGTTTCTCAGCTCAAATTTAGCATTTGCTTCAGTACAACTTTAGAGTGTTTTATCCATTCTTCTGCTTTGTATTACTAAACCTGACTTCAGGAATAAAATGAAATAGGAATGCTAAAGCCTTTATAACTGTATTTGTTAGGTAAGTTACAAAATTCAGGTCTTCATCTTGTGAAATAAATAAAGCAATTTCCATGCAGGAAAATAAACTATGACAAACAAAAGGACTGCATTGTAATGCAGCTATAAAAGTACCTTGAATCTCAGTAATTCCTGTCCTCCCAGAGCTTGGCTGACTATAACTGTACCATACTCATGGATGCCTTAATAACATTTAGGCACTCTCTTGAAGGTACTTTCTTAAAAAAAAAAAAAAACCACCACCAAAAAACTTCCCCAAAAAGCCTAAACAAACCAGCCCCAAACCTAGTTGGAAAAAAATATCAGTAATTTCATTTTTTATTTGAGGAAAAGTAAACCAGCAAGGGACCCCTGCAGGCCTTCATGCAAGAGCTAACAACACCTTCATGCCCTATCTATTTCTCACTTCCCTTTTGCAGCCTATTATTAAATAGGATTGAGGGGAGGGAAAAAAAAAAATTGATGGTTTAATCTACTA
This sequence comes from Aleadryas rufinucha, assembly GCA_013397815.1. Taxonomy (NCBI): domain Eukaryota; kingdom Metazoa; phylum Chordata; class Aves; order Passeriformes; genus Aleadryas; species Aleadryas rufinucha. Next base: position 1,631,600 of record VZTH01013960.1, read on the forward strand.
GAAGAAATTGCCTAGACAAGAAATATGTTACAGACAATCTGAATTTAAAAATATACCAGAAATTGAAAATGAAACAAACCAGTAATTTAAAACCCCAAAGTTACCAAATAAGTATTATTTACTCACTTCTGCACAGGCTCCAGCACGCGAAATCAGACGATTACTGACATAATCAATCATCCAGTCTCCAGATCTTAAATTGTCACAAAATGGATGACCCAAATCATTTTTTGGTCTAATGTCTGCCATCACTGACATAAACCCTGAAGATACAAACCCAACTCTGTATTAAAAGACAGATCATTATCACAAACAGCAATTACAATTCAGGAAGAAAAGGTACACAGCAACAGATGCTTTAACTCGATTACTTCTCTCAAGCTGTATAACAAGTTAAGCGACAACTCAATTCTCAGCATAAACTCTAGAAACTTACAAAAATCATTGCAAATAATTATCGTGACGGAATTTGTATGTTTGGTAAGTGACAGACACTCCTTAGTAATCTAGTAATGCCTCAGGTTAGATTAATGCCACTTTCCATTGGAGGTATATTTGTTTTCTTTTCATTTTAAAAGTCAAGGCACTGGTGTTAAAACACATACTGGGATGCAGTATTAAGTTTCAGAGCATTGAGAGAGAGGGGGTTGGTTCTAGTATGAGATTTCCTGGGTACAACACCAACCAATTAGTAGCATGGTCAAGCAGAAAAGAATTAACTTTTTTACCAAACAATGGCAGCAGCAATACAACAGCATTATGATGTGATCTGGATGGAGCAGCTCTCATTTATTTTTTTTACTTGACAGAAAAAAAATGCTGAAACTAGTACCTTGGAGGCCTGCATACTTTAGGGGCGACCAGTTTGGTATATTGTAACAGCCTCCACCATCTTCTTGTTCTTCTGCCTCACATCTATACAGCACTTGATTTAGGTCAGCCAAAGTTAGTTTAGATGCAATACTGAAAAAATAGTGGAGAAATAAAAAGAATAATACCCAAAATAACATCAGTAGGGAAACAGGGAAAGGATTTCACAAACAATTTTAATTTCTGACTTACATTAAAATAGTAAAATATGTATAACTCTCTCAATACTTAATCTTGGAAATTAAGAGCCTGATTTTTCAGATATTCCAAGATATTCTCAGTGTTTATTCAGAAACATAGTATTAAGTACAAAACCCAAACAATCACACCCCAACACTGAGAAGCAGCCCATGTTAGGAAGTCTACCTCAGGCAGCGATTACACAAACTGGGAAGTTTTTCAGTATTAACCCCGCTGAGTATTATACATGTAAGATCTCTGAGAGTCTTCATCGCATTCCGACAATTCAAACCCATCTGCACCACCACCACCACAACCCAACAATCCCTCACTAGGTTCACAGAGCATTCTTTGCTCTCCTTGTAGCTCTCTTGGTTCTATGTCAGAAACTTCAAGAATACTCACGAAGAAAATGGCATTTTCAATATCGGTGCTGACTGATCATCAGGAAGACTTCCAGATTTAAAATGAGAGCTGAACTGGATCAAATGATTGCGGAGTATACCCACAGCCTCTTGTGCCTTTGGGTCCAGACTAACTCTGTAAATATGAACGCATACCTTGTAGAAATATAGCACTTGGAAGAACTATTCTCCAGTCTCCTTTCACTCTTTTTTAACTCACACAGCTATTTGGCAATTACAATAACATACCTGAATACTATCACACTTCCGGGTGTTAATCTTTCAAATTCTATTTCTTGAACAAATTCATTCGGCCCTTTTATGGCAGTTCCAGCTTGCTTTATGATTTTACTGTCTTTTATCTTAGAAAAGAAAACAAATTGGCAACTGAAATTCACTGTCTTTTTTTCCAATATAAAATATCACAAAAGATATTACATCAGAACATGGGTGAAGGAGGCTAATTACCTGGATATGCTCTCTGAGTTCCATTGTGAAATTAGGCAATCCATTTATAAAATGCAGATCTTTTTTGTAAGGACTAGCACTTCTCTCAATAGTCCTAGCCTCAAATACTACTTCATCGATTTTTCCTAAAAAAAGTTAAATCATGTTGCAGCGCTTAAGATATTTGAAATGAAAAAAGTGATGCTTTTGAAATTATGAAGCAAAAGCTTAAATGAAAAACCTGAATGTTCAAGATACAAGTCTCTGTTGCACAGCAAAAGAACAGAAAATATGGGAAAGTATTTTAAATATCCTATAAATATCCATGACACACTCATATGCTGTATTGTATTTAAAATGGCAATTTTTGTTATTTTATAATAAATTAACCATGAAATCAGACAATGAGAGAATTACAACCAGTCTTTTACTGGTCATCACCTTTCTTAGTTTCCCTATTATCTTTTAGGAGACTGTGCTATATTGCTTTCCAAACTGCAGCTACAGATGGTTTATCTTTAAAGTGTAACAGTTTATTATTAATGTACAAATTCTAACTTTCTCTATCCTTTAAGTAATTTACAGATGATAAGGTATACAAGTCTTGTGAATATCTTAAAATATAATGTGACTGATCTTAAAACAGGCACACACATGCACTCAAAGAAATAACTATACTTAAAAAGCCAGTTCGGAAAGCTTCTCTTCAGAAACATGTCCAAGTAATGTACAGAAGTCATTATACTTTGCTACTTTTGAGTATAGTAAATACTCTGCATAATTAATTAATATTAGGTATGTACTGCATACGTATTATCTTTACATTAACTTCTTCAATACAGAGCTCTTACCAAGATGTATTTTCAAGCTACAAAATAGCTATGTATGTTTGAAAGCTGAATAAAAATGGTATCAACAAATAGGATAAAATTTGAGCCTTGTTCCTCAGTATAACAGAATAAATAGTAATTCTCCAACACTGTACAATTAACTATCTCACTGTTAAAGATTACTAGTTCACAAACAAGACCATAAAAACCCCCCACACCCTCAAGGGGAGCTTGCAGCAGGAATATACTCAACATGAATATTTCTGAAAACCCTAAGCACTTCAAGTCTGTTATTGGTTCTTTAAACACTTTTCAGACACACGTTAGTACATATAAAAGGAGTGTTATATACTGAAAATTCTCATATGGATTTCATGTGCACGTGCTTGAAGTTAAAAAGCATGAATAATCTGAACTTTTGTACATGACAACAGCTCTTGGAAAGAAATCTGTTTACCTGGGATACACATTTCAGGTACTTCTTTACTGTAGAAACAAGTTTTAGGATCCCTGAAGGCAGTTCGACACACAGCCACAACAGACTGGTGTGTGTTAGGGCAGTGTCTTGTCACTGCAACTATATCTTCATCAACTTGATCTACATACACCTAGAAAAGACACAACATTGCAACCGTGCTCTCTCAGAGCATACATATGAAGAAATCGCAGTGTTACCCTCACTTCTTGCCTGATTAAAGCCTTTAGCTCCCAGCTCCTGATGCAGCCTGTTTATGGCCAGCCTTCCTGCTAGAATTCCTGTTTGGAAATTAACTTCACCAGACGTCACATGTGCTGCTGGATTCCATTTCGCATAAAACCTCTCTTCAGATACTACAGAGATCTGTAAAAAAACAAATTTAAGCAAATATGAATTACTCTGGGAAATAAAAACTACCAAACCTTGAGGTCTGAACTATACAATAAATTCAAATTTCATATGAAGCTGGACAATCTGAAGTAATGCCAGATAGTAAACTGCTTGGAATTTCAAATAAACAATGTTAAAATACATGTTCTAGGATGAGAATAAAAGGTATTTTTAAAGGTAACTTAGGAGTTGAACTGTAGACACGTACCTGGTGTGGTACTAGTTCATCATAGCCTTTGGTACTTCCTGTAGCACAGCATGCCATGGAAACAATCATTGCACTAGGAAGAGCATCATATGCAGATCGGTGCTGCATTAAAAAATATATAGGTAATAAATAGTGAAATAAAGATAGTTCAATCCTCCCAATTCAGTACACAGAAGATACATTCCATTTAACAGTGCTAATCCCATGATTATCATTTCCTCAATTTTAATAATTCGCAAAAATTTCTACAAATGAATGAAGAAAAGCAACTTCAGAAAAATCATCAAAATAAGCACTCCCTGCCCACCACTCTCTCTCATTCTTGTCTGCAAACAAGCTCAGGAGAACAGGTCAACAAGCAGAAACAGAACCACTTACAGCAGCTGGATGAAAGATTCAAAACAGCTTATTCAGTAACTTTACACACTTTTCCCTTTAAAAGACAAAACCTTGAATGCCAGAGGGTATTGTTACAAAATTTTTTTCTCTGCATGAAAACTTCAACTGAAATCTTTTCAGATTTAGCATATTTTCTAAATATTGTTCAGGATATCCAGATTGCATCAAACCCTTCTACAGTTCAGAAATACCACTTCAGAAAACATTAAAGGTAAACTTTTTTGTTGTTGTTTAGGTGCTCACCTGAATTGGACATTCATTATCATGTGTAATATCCATAAACAGTGCATGAGCAATAGCTGGCATCAAAGGCCTCAAACGTGGCTGAACGAAAGATCCGACAGGCTCACCTCCAAACCGATAAACCAGCCTTCCCTCTTCATGGCTATTGTAAGCAGTCATGGCCTCTAAAGAACAAAATACCTAAGTGTTTGCATAACAATAACTACCACAGAGGACAGCACGCACAAAGATGTTAATGTGGCATTTCAAAGTCGTTATTTTGGTGTGTGCAATCATAAAGATAATCAAACACACGTAGCTATATTCTCCAGTGTGGAAACACAGCCTTGTTATATGAAATATTCCATATACTATAATGTATTAAGGAAGAGAAAGTTAAGGGAAAAAACAGACAAAAAAGCAGAGATCACACTGTTTCTCACAGGCTTTAAAAAACTCATGCAACAAAAATCAGACATGATGCAGGACTTACATAGCAGAACTGTGCTACAACTCCTTTTTCCTTCACTAGACTAAGAGTGAAATATTTAACCTTCTGTAAACTAACAAAGGAGGTCTTTTCTTATTTTACGGCTAGTACTGTATTTTTTGCTAAGTATCAAAAAAGTCACAATACAGAACCTGTATTTCTGATTATACAGAGTATGAAATTCAAAGTGCATAATCCAGTAGAAAACTTTTTCTTGGAAAAAGCACGTCATCTATAATCTCTCGTTGGAAAGAGACCACACACGCAGCAAGCCTACCTCTTATTAAGGAGGTAATGCCCAGCCTATTCACAAAGATATTGTCCAGCTCCTCATTTCCTGTGAACAGTTCAGCCACTACATACAAATCGGCTCGCAATTTTCTAGCTGTGTCCAGCATGTACTGCAAAAAGCACAGCCAAAAAAGCCACAGAAAGGGGAAAGGTAGATACAAAAAAGGACAAGTTTCAAAGCTAGGCAGGGATTGGACAATAGGAAAATGCCATGCAGCAAAGATAAATAGAAAGCCAAAATTAAGGAACAAAACAAGTTGTTACACAGAAGAGGATACACAAACATAAGCAAAACCAAGAATTAGCACAGGAGAAGTTAAATAGAACATGAAGAAGAAAAGGTAATTGCATAAGCAAAGAACATGAATATATAAGAAAAATAAAAAAGCATACCAATGTTAGTTTCACATTTAAAACTCCAAACCATACACGACAATCCTACATAATTTTCAACTGCTTATTGTACCTCTAATCAGGCTGGTAATTCCCAGGCGGTTGACAAAAACATTGTCAATGTACTCACTGCCCGTGAAGAGTTCAGCTATCACATAAAGATTAGGTCTGACTGATCTGGCTGTTGCTAGCATCTCCTATAGATCATAATACATTTTTAATGTAAGACATCCATTGTCAGCTATGTATATACAAACATTAACATGAATGTTAACCAAAAAAATGAGTCATTCATATATGCAGCACATTAAAAATATTGATAACACAAGTTTCATAAAAGCATGGTTATATTTTACAGATATTTATGGATTGAATTCTAAGAAATTTTCTGTAGACTTTAAGCTAATTACAACTTTGTTTTAAAACAAAATCTTTGCTCAAAATACAAGACCAAAGGCTGGATAGAAGAGATACCGATGAACTAGGAAATCTGAGCAAGACTTCAGTTTAAGCCTTTGCAGTTACCATTCAAAAATAGTAACACTAAACAAAAGAATGGCAGAAGTTTTGAAACAGCTGCATTTAGGAGCCACTTACAACTTGTGTGGGCCAATCAACTTGTTTTAGAGAGCTCTTCAAAGCTTTAGGTCAGCTCTGTTTCAAAGGTAAGACTAAGCGCTAACAAGCTTCGCTACTCCAAAACTATTTAAAGTTAATTTACTAGGCAAGTACAACTTCTGGATGTAGTCAGCTCCCTGGGAAACAAGAAGCACTAGTCTTAGCAATATACCTGCCAGACTAAACTTTTTGCAGGAGTTCTTTACCAGCTTTTTAATTCTGTGAAGCGACCACTTCCTGTTTAATTTAGCAATAGCAAAATATATATGGCAAAAAAATAAACCAGTCAGGCTTTCAATCAAGTCTTGGCAATGACTCCAGCTCAAACTGACATATGGGATACTGGCAGCCATTGCACTAGGTCCACAGCTAAGTGAGGGAAAAGTTAGCCAGGCCCATTCACATCCACAGTATTTCAGCTGAAGTAAAGAAGTAAAAGATAGAATAGCTACACCCCTCTAATGTTTAATGTAGCTGAAACTGAATCTAAACATCACCAGACGAGAAACCTTGCTTTTATGCTATGAGGAAGATTCATTCCCACAGAAACTCTGCCACAAGTACTGCACTATTGCTGTAAAATCTGCAGGATCTATTTCACAGACAGGAAGCTGCTTTATAATAAACATGCTTAATTTTGCGTACCTCTGCTACATGAATAGGTGTTGAGTGACAGTTGTCCAGACGAACACCATGGAAATATGTGGCAGTGATTTCAGTGTATTTTTTCATATGTGCCCAGAGGTATGGGCAATCTTCAGGTTTATTACCATAACGCAGTTTCACACTGTCCCCCCAGCAAATGAGCTCTCTTCTCAAGTAAACATTTGAGCCTGAAAGGGAAATAAATTCACTTTAGTGTATATATATAGTATAGAATGTGCACCAAAATGAAAATGTGACATTTTATTTTCTACTGCTGAAGAGCGGAAAAACACTGTAATGAACATTAAAAATTCTAACAACCATGCCAACTCAAAAATCTATATACACTACACTGATGTACAATTTCACTCTTCCATGGGAATATTTAGCTTCTATAGTGATACTGAAACAATTTTTCAGACTGAAATAAAATTCCTTCTAATTCTTCAAAGTAGTGTAAAAACTGTACTTCAGAAAAAGAGAAAAGCAAAAAAATCAAACAAATAAACAAAATTAGTAGTTTGGTTTTTCATACTGGCCTCATTCAAAAAAGAAGCTCATTGTGTTATCATAATCTGTCACAGCCACAATCTACAATTTTATCTTCTATTAGCAGCAGACTGTGATGGATTTCCAAAGACAGTAAGTAAAAACCAGGAACTGTAAATTACCACAAATTCCCAAAACATTCACATAAGCACAGCTAACCTTTTTCTTCACTAACAGTGGCACAGCCACACGGACAGAAAAATTCTGTTTCTTTGAATGTACACCGTGATTTTTTCAAAGGATCATTTAGAGAACTGGCTGCATTTGTTTTGCAGTTCCTTTACTGTGCCTTTGTGTACCACATTTTCACACAGTGTTCTCAGTTGAAATGATGTGTGGCATAAAACAAAGGCATAACACAAGTACAAGGCACTCAAAAACCTGTAGCTGTTATGAGAGAAACCTCAGTAATGGAAATTAAATATGCTAACTGAAGCCAGTGACTGAGAGAAAAAATACAGAAGTCTGCCTACAAGAAAGAGCAATAAGCTGGAGGCAACTGAACAAAAACACTCTTGAAACACATTATCTCAATCCTTGAGAAGGAGAATAAAAGTAAATAAAATATAGTGAAAGGGGTGTAGATTACTTTGCAGAAATTAAATATTTGTTTGCTAACTCCACATCACTCTGGAGTATCATCAGATTAGCTTGTAAAGCAGACTCAAACTTTTAGATGGTTTTTAATTACAATTAAATGGCCCTTTGTTTAATTTAGTTTACCAAGTGAATGGCTACTCTGAACACAAGCTTTTTTTGCTTTTACTGGATATCAACACTGTCCCCAAAGGAGCTAGAATGCAATATTTTAGTGCACGGTGATTTCGTGCCCTATTTTACCTTCACAAGTAATCTGCATACTTAATTTGGATTAACTGGGTCATTTCTTGACTGCCTGACTGCCACTCAGTGGACTTTTCAAGGATCCAGTTTTTGCTCACTAATGCAGTAAAATACTATTCACCTTTTCATTGCATTAGTTTTTCTGCCACACTGTCATTGTCTCATGGAAATGCCAATAAGCACTGGTGTTGGAACAAAGTACAAAGTAAGCAACAAAGACAATGACAAAAGTGGGGAGGCAGGACGTCCCCATTTCAGTGGCAGAAAGCTGGTAATTTCCCTCTCAAATCTTGTAAAACTGTACCTCAAATTCCAGTTCTTACAGTTCATCTGTATGCTGAATGGGAAATTAAAGTGCTATAAGCTTAGTATCTGCTATTCTGCAGCTTCATAGGAAAACATCTGGAAAAAAGACAGATTAAATAAAATCCTTTTTGCTGTGGCTAGAATATCAAATGGTTTGTAAGAGTTCAAATTCGTTTTACAAACCTGGTTCTGCAAAGTTTCTGAGAGGATCATCTCCCATAACCCAGCCATTATGAGCCATGAAATAACAAGCTTTATCTGGCTGATGTATCATAGTTTCTTCTTCCTCCACAGTCAGCTCTTTGAATGGATATGTAAAATACCTATGGAACAGACAGGCAATTAAAAGAGAAAACAAAGAGACAAGCACCAAACACATACGGTAACCTAAGGTGCAATTTATTGTCTTTGAAATTAAAGTGTCTGCTACGAACTGGCTTGTACATAATACAGACAAAAAAGAGAGCAACTCGCATAAATGATGGAGAATTTTCTATTTTGAAGGAAGCTTTGAAGGAGCTAGAACAGATGTTGCCACTGTCTTGGTGTCAGCTGGTAATGTAAGATTAAAGCCGTAGCTCTTTAGATATGAGTGGCATCAAGTACATAAAACGTGAAAGGTGTAAACTTTCATAGTTCCACTCCTCTTCCACCTACAACAGCAATTTGCACTATGTAAGGTTTTGATGTGCTCTGAGTATTGTCTCAAGCTTTCAGGTCACATTTGCTTATGAAATAGTTATTGCTATTGCTTACAAAAATCCTGTCAATTCACTAAGTGGCATTTGTCCATGTGAAAGAAAACACACATTTGTACATATAAATATTAACTTTTATTGAACTTTGACCTTGCTGTCCCTGGATAGATTCTAATAGTTCCCAAACAAACAAGAAAGTATGTATATACCTGGTAACCAAGGGATGTTTTCTACTGATAAGACCCAGCTTAGGACCATCACAAGCGATTCGTTCATAAACCACAGTCCCCACAAGACAATTGACAGCCTAGAAGTAATTAAATTATGCATTATTGAAATGCCTGCATTTACTTGCAATTTTAAACAATTCAGCATTAAAACACAATAATTTCAACACCTGTTCTTGATGGTGACTAGTTTGTCTGTATTGCTCAGCATTTAGTTCCTCAATCCTCTTGCGAAACCAGTTACAACATTCTTCTATTGCAGCTGGTCCATTGCTTATCAGGAAGACATTAAAAGCAGAGAACAATTAGAAAAAATTGTTTTAAAAACATGCAGTATAAATTACTAAAAGGAATCAAAACTTAACTTTTTCCTCATGCCTGAAAGCAATGTCTTTTTTTGGCTTCATAAATTTAGCTTCACTTAGATTAAACTTGTAATCAGTAACACGGTACCTGTGTGGTATGAACATTGCCAGTGCTATATTCATATCTACAGTACAGCCAAATCGTCTGTAATCAGGGTCCTGAAGTATTTGAAGATGTTGATTTGGATCGGATTTACTCCTCATTTTGCCTGAGAACAAAATAGAAACAAGTACTCAAAAGTAGAAACAGGAATTATATTTAACAGACATGCAACTTTTATAATCCCAGCATAACCAAGATGTGGGTGGATGAAGGCATTGAAGGGATACGGAGTCTTTAAAGATTTTCCTAGCCCACAAAGCATTCTTGTATGCTTAAATCAGCACAGTGGATGTCTCACATAGCAAAAAATAGCATTATCTTGTTTTCCATCTAACTGTTAAGTTTACCTACGTCTCTTGAACTATAAATATCTAATTCACATGCTTCAGCAACATAATCTTCCTTTACCTTGAGTTAGAAGAGTTTTAAATTGCTGCACAGCTTTGTTAACATCCACTTGGAAAAATTCCCATAGTCTAATTTTTGGATATATATCTTCATAAATTATTTTACGTAAACACTGTAAAAATAAAAATTGTGTTAGTTACTGAGGTTGTTTATTAATATAATTGAGAAAAGCTAAAAAAAATGGGGAGTTAGGGCTTATTTCACTAAATGTATCTGCAAAGTATACACCATCTTTTGTGCATTTCCACAGCCCTAGAAATATTAAAGGTTTATGCAGCTATTTATGCAGTTTATTAGCTTATATTTATTTTTCATTCACTTACATTCAAGTGCTGATCATTTTCAATCAAGGGTGGGACCCCTTTGGCAATATACTTCCCATCAGCCACCATACCAGTCAAGTGCCACAGAGCTCTATCCAGGACCCAAGCTGGCTTCAGGTGAGGAGAATTTACAAGGTTATAGCCACATTCTGGATGCATCCTGAGCCATTCACTGTTAGTAGCTTATTGAAGGAAGGGGCAGGGGAAAAAACCAAACAAAAATGTAAATACATAAGGTGAACCCTTCATCGTATTTTGTAAACATCTTAACACCAAGAAGCTGAGGTACTATAGTACATATAGTTCATTCACATTTCAACTGAAGTTTTCCATGTCAATAGAAAATATTATCTTATGCAGAAATGTTACTACTGATTGACTTTTTTTGGTCAAAATACAGCTGCAGGGACTGCAGAAAAACTTTCTGTCAGTTACATAAAAATATGCAATAGTACCACCAATTCTAAAACACTAAAAAAAAAAAAATCTAATTTTTGTTGCAAGAAATACATCAAATACTGAACATAAGGTACTGATATTCTTTTTGTATTGAAAGCCAAGCATACATCCCAAACTTCATAATGCAAGTTGTTTATTTTTTAATATTCTTCATCTTGTCAGATGCCACATACAGCCAGAGACAAAGAGTGCACACACACCAACCCAAAAAATAATTAATGCAAAATACAGTTAAATGGGAACTTAAGAAAGGATTAGCTGTGACACTTGTGTACATAAAAAGAAGCAGAGTTGTAGGAAGCAATGTCACTGAGTCTTACACAGCAAGATGAGTGCACTGTCTGGTGCATGCAAATGGAACACTAATTCAGGCCAAACACTACACTCTGTGTCTATTTGCCAAGCTTCCCCTGAAGCATCAACCAGCACCAGAAGATATTCTGAAGATTAAAAATTAACTCAGAGAAGGTAAGGAGCCTTCACTAGAACACAGGTGTAGTATTCTGATATGGACAGCATGCATGCAGCAGTATGGGTAAATACATACATAGCATAGGATGTTGATTTTGGAAGTATGACAATGAAGAAAAATCCAAGAGTTTATCTCTTTCCAATTTTGCAACTCTTTTGCAACACTGCCTAAATGAAAATAAACTTAATATATGCTTCTGAATGAATGCCTAAGAACAAAAACCAGGTTTTCAGAAAAGCAGAGAAAAACAGAAGTAGTACTTCACACATGGGAAAATATATAACAAATTATTACATTAGAAATGTGAAGTCACTAATGTGTCCAGAATTATAGCAGAACAAATAACACTTAAAATCCCAAGTTTGCTTAGTTCAAAGAAGTTAAAACAAAAATGTCAAAGGGAAAAAAAAAAATCTACTAGCTCATTCTATAGTGTGAACAGCTCTTCTGAGCACCATGTTACATTATATGTCAAGACATGGCAAAATTCCATGTTTATAAGGTCAAACCATTTGTGGAAATTAAAATCCTTATGGTTTAAACACTACCTACAACTAAACCCACCATGTTTTAAAGTTATGTGAAGCAATATTAAGCTTAGGCTGTTAAAGGCTGTTCTAGGCCAAACAGCCAAACAGATTATTCCCTCCTGTTCTTTTCTTCTTTATACTTTACTACTTCTGAAAAAAGCCTCCTTCTCCAAAAAGAATAGAACAAGCTGGTTTTGCTAACAAGAACTATGATTTACTATAAAGGACTTTCATAAGTAAATACAATTAATTCTAAAAAGACAATACAATTTAAATCTAAGGGGTTAGCATAAAAAAAAAGTCAACAGGCCTTCCTTTAATTCTGGTACAGAACAGAAGGATGTTTCCTGATCAGAAGGTAAGCTCCAGTGATTCACACTAACACCAAGAGAAATCTAACTCTGCAAAAGAAAAATTATCTAAACCATCACTGGTGATTACATTTGCTACAGCTAAGGAGAAAATAAGTACAGTATAGAGTATGTGTACAGTATAAAGTAAGTATAGGAATATGGAAATACCAAGATGAGGAATTACAGAAAACTTTCTAAAATTCATTATATTCTTCTTTGAAAAATCTGAAATTATTTTCTGAAGTGACTAACTCATTTTTACATAAATCAAGCACAAGCCTAATATTTAGCTGAGACGCTCACAGCCCAAGATTTCTGGTTTTTTGATCCTTTATAAAGCTGGGAAAAGGTGGTGTTTAATATGACTAAGTGCTTGAAATTAAGATTTACTCAAGTGCTGTTTTACAATTATACAATAGTAGCCTCTTGTGAAAGATAAGTTAATATACAATTTATTTCACTTTCTTTTTACTAGTTTATATGATTTATTACAGCCACTGAAAGCTCACAAAAGAAAAACTCCAGAAGTCTTTTTTCTGTCTCCTGGTGAAAAGCAAATGCCAGTGAACACATTTCTTATTTGAATATACCCAGTCACCAGAGAGGGTTTGCAAGTTTACCCGTGCTACTCCTGTGAAGATGCCAAAGGCCCATGGACATTTAACCTCAGCGCATGATTTCACTTTTAAAGTTGGGCCATAGATGATGCTGCCTTTCACTAGAGCCTCACAGAGACATCAAGAGCTGATTCCCACTGTTCCCTGCCATGCCCACAGTGTGGGCTCCACTCCAGAGTGAACACCAAACACCTCAGCTTAATGCCTGATCCTGCAAATGATGCTGCCTGACTCCCACAGGAACAGGGGGGAAGCTATGCCATTTTTATACAATGGTCTCAACTAGAAAGCAGAAACTACCAACAGACAGAACCACTGTAAGCTGAGGGGTCACGACCTGTTGGAATTAGTATTAGAAAATGTACTGAGACAACTTAAGCTTTTAATGCAGACATCCTACAGAATGAATAATGATGTGCAAGTATCCATAGTCTGCTCAAAATAATGGACTATACATTTTATCTCTTTTATATTCAAATAGGTCTATGAAGTGTGTTTTACAATTAAGTCACCCTAATGTGCAGCAATGACTTCATTTAACTACTCGAAATCACTGTTCAATTAAGTAAAAAAAGTTACCTTCCATCTAATCAAGATCCAGACAAATAACCCCAAAATGGTCCAGATTTTCTTATTTCAAAGGCCCCCCTGAAAAGTTCCACAGGCATGTAACATCAACATATGTTTCAGCTAATGCTAAATTTATCATTTAATAGAGTTTGGAGACAGTTGTACATCAAGAAGTTTGGATTACCATCAACAAAGAGGGGGGAAAGATCGAAGTTTAGAAGTCTTAAAGCAGGTAACAAAGCCATTAAGGATACCTTGCTTAATGACCTGAGAACCACAATCATCTGAATATTTCTATCCTCTTAGAAGACACTTCTGAACATCCTTTCACCAGCTACAACTGTTGATGACTCAACAGCTACAACCGTTGAGTCATCCATCCCAATGAAGATTAACACTGAATGTAACTTAAAAAAGTCCTTCTACAAATGTAGCCAAATAACATGACATTTTCCTTCTCAAATATATTCTAGTGTGTAATTATTATAGTTAGGTCTTTCTGTCCATCAAAATACATTCCCCTTAGCAGCATGCAAATATATACTGTTAAAAAATTAGTGGATCTCAAGCATTCGTAAGAGAAACTGGACTTCAGTTGACAAGTGTAAGAAAGTTTTTATCCAGAACTGGGAGGGTGTTTAAAATCCTAATTCCCTCAGACACAGAGCCAACAACTATAATTAGTAACTTTTCAACAAACAGATAGGGCAAGCGCTGTGTTGCAGACTGACTGGATAGTAATGTTTGGCAGCAGTCAACACCAAAGGACTAAAGCAAATAAAGGTTGAAATTCACATATTATCTATGTTTAGGGCCTCAAAACACATCAACCTATATAACCAGTTGTTGTAGTCTCTGTTACGAGAATGCTAATTATAATGATCTTTAGGATTACAGCATACAATAACAACTGCATTATAAACACAATCAAAGCAACTCATTATCCAAATAATCAGCAAAATTACAAATTATTAAGTAGTATAATTTAAATTTCATCAGATCACACAGAAGAAAACCCACTGTCCCTCACACAATTAACACCTTCGATGTATTAACACATCTACTCTTAAAAAAAAACCCGCACCAAGCACAAAGCTCTCTCTTCTTTCTTTCCCCACAGACTGAGCTGTAACATTTCCCCATTACTTAATCCTACCTTCTTAACTCTGTTTATCGCCTGCATGTTAGAGCCAAACTAGAGCAGTTACTTTTAGGCAGCTACAAGCATGCTTACCAAGAAAGTTTAACAAGAAAGTATTCAGTTTGTGCTCAAACAATTCATAATACAGACTCTGTTCAAATATTTGGGACCTGTACACCACAGATGACAAAGATAGGCATATTATATAAATACAGATACACAGCTTATTAGTTATTTTTAAGAAGAGCTCTATTCACTCTAAGTAACAATATTAAGTACTTCTATACCTATTACAGGGGCATATCAGTTATATTTGCAAGGAGTTGTCCTTGATTTGAGAGACTCGAAACCAGAGACAACTATATTGTTTAAAACAGCTACTCAAAATGGGTTCAAGAGGGAGAAGTTAAGGGAAGTAATGAAATATAATTGTAGGACCAATCCGGTTAAGAACAACCAAAAGTCATACCAGTATGATTGTAGACTACATCTGTGATGCAAAGCATATTCCATTCATTTTTCAATTTCTCCACAACCGCTCCTATATCGCTCCAAGTGCACTTTTTATTATGGTCTGAAAATTCAGGATTTACTTCTAACTGATCAGCCAATGAATAACACGATCTAGATAGTCCAAGCTTCTGCAGTGGTGTAAAATGAATCATGTTGTAACCTATGTAATAAGAAACCATTTATTTAATGAGGAAAAAAAAAAAAGTCAGTCAAAGTTAATTGAAAGAAGCATAATCAGCTGCGCTTATAACATGTACTTAAAGCTAGCATTTGGAATAACCAATGTAAATTAATCTGAATCTTCCCCTCGAAAGTCTATGTAACACAAGCTGTAAAAATCTCCCTGTCAGTTCTACAAACTTCCAAGTTTATCTGAAATCAAAACAATAAAATAAGTTGTTTCCCATATTGGGAAATCCCTGAATTTTTGCACCTCTGCCAATATTTTAATCAATTCACTAACTTAATCTGTTAACTAAATTGAATGTAGTAGAAAATACATAATCTATAAAGAATATGAGTTGTTTACACTAAAGCTCTTCTGTGTAACTTTGGGTTTTGATCATAAAACAAAAACTTATATCCTTAAACATGTGTATTGGCATTACCTGTTTCTTTTGCCACTTTAAGCCTATCTTCCCATTCATGAAATGGTCCCAGACACTTAGCGAGGAACGTCTGGAGTGTAACACAATCCAAAGGTAGTACATGATTGTCGGCTCCAACTCGCAAAATGGGATCCACAACTATGTAACCTCCACCACTTTTTTCATTTCTAGGAAAAAATAATTTTCATTGGTATAATTAACACCCATTGTACCAGTCAGTTTCAGAGAGAGAATTCAAATAGCACAGGTATTTCAGAAACAATAGCCCAGTACAGTGGCTGGAGGGAGAGGGGGAACAGGACTGCACAACACCTGAAGAAAATCTCTTAGGCATCATCCCTCTACTGGACTTAAAGAATACAACTGGGATACAGAGCTTAAAACTCTGGAAAAGTGAGACACCTTTGGTATTTTCTGAGATGGAGTACTGGTTCCTCGTTTCAGCATAGGGACAGAAACACAAAGCTCGATTGCCCATCTACTACATGTAGATCTCCATCATGAGCACCATCCTCAGAAAGGTACCTGAGTTAAATGTCATAAGCCTGGAGAATTTAACCACCCATCTTCCAGAAACTCAAAACACCAGACTACAATTATTATAGGTAGTGGCATTCTCTTCTGTAGTCGTCCCACTAAAACAAAGCAGGAAGTAAAGGATCCAAGAATGCCAGAATCTCTGTGCCAGATAGAAAACAACCCTCAAAGTCAATGAAGAAAGTAAAAATTAATCATTGAGATACTCAGAATGATGATGGAATTTGAAAACTTGTAAAAATAGAGTGCTTCTCCAGCATTCATAGAAAGTTGATCCACTTGGTTCTGTATGTTCTCCAAAATATCTCTGCATCAGAAAGTATTAAATAACCACCAGTTACTGTTGTTCATTAGTGGATTTTCATTGGTCCCATGGTTGCAATTTGAAAAATGCATGGAAAAAATGTTTTTCTTCAGGTTAAGATGTAGACCAAGGGAGAAAACGGCATTTGGCTGTAGGTATACAAATTTCACTTACCCAAGACTAAAATAGTACTGGTATGACCCAGAAATTTGGAGATCCAACTTGCAGTATTTGTCAGAGTCATCTTCTTTTCCAGTGGGATTGTGCCATGATAGTGTCCTGAACTTGTGGCGATCAAAGACTTCTCCAGAAGCTGGATAATTTGTGTACACAGTAACGGGCTTGCCCTGAAGAGTTGGGCCCAATCGGAATTGTAGCTCAAAACCTCAAGAAAAAAAGAAAAAGAAAAAAGATAAAATCACTTGATCAGGAGGACTAGGTATTTCTAGTCTCTTACAATTCCTGATTTGCTACTATGTTAATAAGAAAGTACACCCTCGTATCTGCCAAGAATTTCAGCAGAATGATGCATTTCTACAGCATAGAATCATAGAATATCCTGAGCTGGGAGGCACTCACAAGGACCACTCAAGTCCAGTTCCTGGCCCTGCACAGGACACCTCAGGAATCACACCATGTGCCTGAGAGCGTTGTCCAAGCGCTTCTTGAACTCTGTCAGGCTTGGTGCTGGGAGCCCTTCCTGGGGAAGCCTGTTCCAGTGCCCAACCACCCTCTGGGTGAAGAGCCTTTTCCTGATATCCAGCCTACACCTCCCCTGGCACAGCTCCATGCTGTTCCCTCGGGTCCTGTCACTGTCACCACAGAGCAGAGATCAGTGCCTGCCCCTCACCAGGAAGTTGTAGTGAGGTCTCCCCTCAGTCTCCTCTCCTCCAAGCTGAACAGACCAAGTGATCTCGGCCATTCCTCAGATGGCTTCCCCTCAAGGCCCTTCACCATCTTCACTGCTCTTCTTTGGATGCTCTCTAACAGGTTTAAACCTTTCTTATATTGTGGCACTCAAAACTGCATCATCTCTCCTACCTTCCTAACATTGTTCTTTGCATATTTTATATATTCTTCTTCCTTTACTTACATGGCACTATTCATCTTCTTTCCAATCTGTTTCTCTTTGCTATACAGAAAGTTTTAAAAACAAAATATAGCAAAACACCATGATCATCAGGCTACATTCAATTTTATGTAGATTTTGGATTATGTAGTCTTTAAGTACTTAGGTTTACCAAGTCTATATAGTAGGCTGACCCATGAAAACGTGTGAAAAATATTAGGAACACATTTAAAACCAGAAAATATTTCAAATACCTTTATTATTCACTGAGGGTTCACTAAACAATTAAAATCCTTATGCTTTTAACTGAAAAATTATATGTAAGTGTGTGATCTACAATATATGAATTGTTACACTTCCAGAGAGCTCAGCAAACCAAAGGGAGTCTTGTATATGTGCTCAGTTCACACACACATAGAAAGAGGCTTAAGTTTAAGCTTAAGATACCTGTGATAATGAGAAAAATTAAGTTAAAAAATTAGAACCTAGAAGCATATGTAGTCTACTAAGTTAGGCATAAAAAATTCTGTTTAGTCAAGCGGCTTTAGAATAGGTTTCCACTCGCAGGTATGAGGGTCACCATCACAAGTGGCTAATTACAGGGTTCTTTCAAGAGAATGAAACAGATCCAAGTTCCTACACAGTAACCTTTAATAAATTACATGCCAGTCACATATTTAAGTGCAGTAAACCACCTACTAGTGCTAACAGTGGACAAAACTGTGAGTAAAAGAAACCTGAGTATTTGTAAAAAAGGAGAAAATTATCAGTACATAGATAATAAATCAGAAAGTGTAAAAAATTCTGGATACCAAGTTCCAATATCCTAAGTCGAAAAAACCCACTTACTTATTAAGGAGAATCATGGGGACTCTAATAACAGAATTCAATATCTGAATACATTTAAATATAAGTGTTATCAACCTTTTTGTTTCTCTTATTAATAAAATCGCCATTGCACCAAAACCCACCAGGCAAAGCAGTTGTTTTCAGATCTGAATGTCTGTCAGGTAAAATGAAGCTAATTTGAATGCTATATATATACACACACACACACACACACACATATATAAAACCACTGTTAGAAGGTTAAGTACACTCTCTTCAGTACTGGCCTGACATTTTGTTACAGGGATTACTAAAATTAGAGCACAGGGATATATGCCATTGATATCTTATTTCCTGTAAGAGTTATACTGACATCAGGAATGCTGTGCTCAAAATTAGCTATGCCCTCTCAGAGACTGCTACAGCAGGAGCACTTTGAATGCTTGGCAGCCATGCACTTCTGCTTCTCTCCTCCCAAGAAAATTGACACAACTGGATGGATAAGTTAAAAATGGAAGTTAGGATCAACTATGCACTTCTTCACGACTGACATTTCCTTACATTAGGCAGGTCAGAAAATTTTGAAATCAAGTAGTTGAAGAGAATTTTTATTCTCAAGAGCCAAAATCTTGCTCCTCTACTAAACGACTTTGATATTAGGTTCCTAGATTAGTAACACACAGTAACAAAGCCCATAAAAACTCTTAATAAAAATTGTTGCACCGTTAAAAATGATTTTTAAAGACAGGGGCTTTAGTTTTATAGTCTAAATTTGCTGACCAGCATAATAGTGGACCAATTAGGGGATGTTTTTTGTTTGTTTTGGGATTTTTTTTCCAAATAGACTTAAAACACTTTCAGGGAGAAATAACATCAAGTTCTTAGAAGTATGCAGCAGGATACATAGCTCTGATAATATAACAAATCTCATAACAAGATTTAGGAGTTGCTAAAGAGCTTATATTCTGAAACACTACCTCAAACCTGCAAACTTTGCAAAGTGCTAGTATTACTGATAGATTTCAAAATTATAATATTAAAACATGGGGTGCTGCACAGGAACATAAACACTGGAGACCTTGACTTATGAGGACTTTTGCAGGTCACTGAAGTACAGGCTATAAAAGGAGAAGGATAAGGCCTGACTGAAGCCTTGCGCTTCAGTCCCATGAAGACTGACGGCTCTTGGCCAATCTGCTCTTCGGTTCTCAAGAGTTTAACGAGTCAGATTAAACAATGTGCGGAGCCCATAGAGCTCTGCAGTGGAAGCAAGTCAAAACAAAACAAACAAACCAACCCATAACCAAACCCAAACCAACAACATTCCCCCACACACCCCCAAAACCCCACCACTTCAGGCCGAGGTCCCTTCCCACTGCCACCCAAAGACGATGTCGAGGTCCCGGCCATTTCCCTCTCACCCGGCCCCGGCACTCCGACTTACCCTGCTCCAGCCTGAAGAGAGTCTTGTCCAGCTTCTCCATCTCGCTGAGGTGCAGCAGCCGCGTCTCCTTACCGCCCGGCATGGCTGCGGCCACCCGTCCGGCGCTCCTGCTGCGCCGGGACTCTCAGCGCGGGGAGGGAGAGGCGAGCCCTGCCGTGAGGGAACACAGACAAAACCCTGCGGGTCAGAGGAGACCCCTGGCAGGATGCAGCCGCTCAGGAGCGCCTCACGCCGCCGGCCGCGCTTACATGTTCCCCGGTCCCGGGGGAGCACGGAGACACGGCACTGCAGGGCAGGGCGGAGGGCAGGCGGGTACGGGACGAGCTGTCAGGCAGCGCCCAGCCCTGCCCTGGCCGGGGACCGCCGCCGGCAGCACACCGGAGCAGCTCCCGTCCCACAGCGCGGCCCGGCCCGCAGCCAGAGCTGCGGGGGTGCCCCCGGGGAGGGGGAGCCTGACACCTGTCACTCTTCGTGCCCGCCCCG